>APFE030062155.1:0-40668 GCA_000404065.3 Pinus taeda | reverse complement strand
TTATGATTGCTTCATTGTGTTCGATTTTTTGTTGTTTTTCCATTGGTTCTCATTTCATCTCATTTGGATTCACAGTTTACAAATTACGGTTATCCAAAGTTCGATGATTTTCACTGCCAGGGCTAAAATGTACAAAATGTATATTACTTTAATCTTTGATTTTTTTTAAATTAATTAATTTTATGTAAATATTATTTTTTAATTAATTTTATTACTAACTGTCTTATAGAACCACCGCAGGTGAGAACTAATATATATATCATAATTAAAACTAATAGTGATACCTCTCATATAAACTACAACCACTTATTAATAAGTATCGACCACATAAAAACTACATCCATTATTGTTAATGAGTCTTATGACTTGAATCCTCATAAAGTGTACTTTTAAAATGATCTTCCCGGATTGGGATCAATCTCATATCCCAATCTGAGAAGATCATTTTAAAAATAAACTTTATGAGGATTCGAGTCGTGAGACTCATTAACAATAGTGGTTATAGTTTTTATGTTGTCAAGACTTATTAATACGTTGTTGTAGTTTATATGAGAGAGGTACCACTCCCAAGTAGGCCTCATCTCACCTCCCTCCTTCCCTCCTCACCTTGGAACGTTGGCATCTCGTAACTCCATTCCTTATAACTAACGAGACCTACCATTTCTCCTCCTTATATCTCCCACTCACCTCGGGAACTCCTTATCTTGTAACTCCATCTTGACTCCCATTTCTTTGTGCCTTTGACATCCATACCTCTGAGATCCCTTATAACTCCCTTCCCATTTTTCCCTCACCTCCTTATCCCTCCTTGCTCCACGTGCACCTTATGCCTCCCATTCCCATATTACTCTCTCCTCCTTTATAATTCTAGGAAACTCTTCAATGAGATCCCAAAGCCACTACATTGATATCTTTTTTTTAATTTTAATTGTTCTAAATTTTTTAAAATTTTTTTACAATTAAAAGCAAGGGCTTCCTCTGAAGGATAAAATGAAGCTTTTTGTGCAATTCCTATGTATTCCTTGATGAATACACGAACACGTACATGAACCTCTGGATCTTCACGCAATAATGCTCTTCAACATCTTCTTTCCAACACAAGAACAACGTGCCTCAATCCTCGATGAACCTCCTACGAACCTTAGGTGGACCTCTCTTCTCACAGAATATTTAAAATAACATAACAGAACATAAACTCCTGAGAAACATTTTGAAAAAATTCCCTCTTTTATTGATTTCAAAAGATGAACTACAATGTTGGAAGACTTAGAGAAACTTCAATCAGAGATAGATTGCTTGGGCATTTACTAGACGCTTGTAGGTTTTGACCCTATTCAAAAATTACCTGCATACAAATTCTAAAACTCAGAAAATAAACAATGCGAGAGCATAACACATAACACACATATACAAAAGATTTTCCCTTGGATCCCAAAACCGAGACTACCAGCTTGATTTTTCATTATGTTCCTTTCAATGTTACAATACATATATATACATGTCGAAGCATCCAATACCATGGATCGAAAACCATCGTGCCCAAAACCATGTGTGAAAACCATGCACAAAACCATAGGTAGGTTCGCCCCACCTAATATAGGGTCCAAAAACAATTTCCCCTGGGCGCTGCCCCGGACCCCGTAAAGGGAGGCTACCCGCCCCCCCACTACGCAATCAGCAGCGAAGGGGGGCCTCCACCCCCCCTCTAACTCCTCGAAAAACTAGGGAGGCTAGTCATGGAAAGAATATAACACAACCCCAACATTCTCCCACTTGTTGTTTTCTTTCCACAGGGGGCCACAGGAGAGCTTAGTTATTTATCCAGCCCTACAATGCCCATTGTTTCTATACACCAAGAGAACTTCTCAGAGCTCACAAATTTTTTTAATACATCTGTAGTATTCTTCCAAGTGTCCACCTTTACCAGAAACACCTTTTTGTCTTCTATCATATCCCTCACAAAGTGATACTGACCAACCTAGCTTTGTATTTCTCCACCTTTCCTTCTGCATTTGTCTTCTTCTTGAACACTCATTTGTTGCCAATGGGTTTCCTTCCAGCCGGAAACTCCACCAGATCCCAAGCCTCATTTTTGTTCAAAGATGTCATTTCATCAACCATGGCCTCTTTCTAAAGTTTTCCATCCTCTGAATCTAATACTTCCTTCACAGTTCTAGGATCATCATCAGTAATAGATAAAGCAAAATTTGAACACAAAGCAGATGGACTATACCTTTATGGCTGCCTTCTTTCTCGAATTGATCTTCTTACAACCGAAGTTTGTGGCTCTTCATCTTTTGATTCCTCTTCTACTATAGAGTTTGATTCTTCCTCCTTTAGCTCAAACTCTATCTTCTCGGGCTCCTTTGATTGGAATTCATGTTTAATAACATTTTTCACCTCTCTAGACACCACATCTTGGATGTACACAACCTTCCTTGTTACTGGGTTCCAAAGCTTATAACCCTTTAAACCATCCTTATACCCAATAAAGGTACACTTTTCAGATTTACTATCCAAGTTTATTCTTTTCTCCTTTGGAACATGTACATATGCATCACATCCAAATACCCTGAGATGTGAAAGAGAGGCTTTCTTACCAATCCATACCTCTTGTGGAGTCTTATCCTCCAACGGTGATGAAGGTGATCTGTTGACCAGGTAACATGATGTCTCCACCACCTTTGCCCATAATTCATGTCCTAACCCAACACCATTGAGCATGCTTCTTGCCCTTTCCATCAACGTCTTGTTCATTATTTCTGCAACTCCATTTTGCTTAAGTGTGTATGGAGTAGTCTTTTGTTGTTATATACCACACTTGTTACAAAATTATTCAAATTCCTTTCTGCAAAACTCTCCATCATTATCTGTCCTCAACACCTTTATCTTCTTCTTTGTCTGGTTTTCCACCAGAGCCTTAAATTCTTTTAACTTGTCAAAGACTTCATATTTATTCTTGAGGAAATATATCCATGTATTCCTTGAGAAGTCATCTATAAATGATACATAGTACATAGACTTACCCAATGATGGAACATTCACACGTCCAAACACATCATTGTGCACAAGCTCTAATATCTGTTTCACCCTCTTACCACCAGAGGGGAAACTCACTTGATTCTACTTCCCATATACACAATTTTCACAGAAATCAAAATCCAAAGAGCTATTAGGCATACCTTGTACATACCTTTACCATGAAGTATTCGAAGGTCATTCTCTCCAATATGTCTAAGCCTTTGATTCCAAAGCATGATCTTTTCTCTAGAGACCACTAGATTTTATGCTCCACTTTCAGGAACCACGGAAATATTGCACCCATCAATAATAGTGCTACCTTCCAACTTGTACAGAGTTCCAATCTGAACTCCCCGCATCAATACCAGTGCTCCCCAAACCATCTTGTAGGTATCTTTCTCGAACACTATTTTTACACTTGCATCATCTAGCTTACTTAAAAAAATCATATTTCTGGCTAATGCAGGAATATGCAAAACACCCGGAAGTGTTCTAATCCTTCCACCTTGCAACTTCAACTTAAATTTTCCACGACCAATGATTCTAGCCTTCCTGTCATCCCCCAAGAAGACATCACCAACATCATATTTCTCATACTCGCATAACCATTGTATATGGGGAGTGAAGTGAAAGGATGCCCCTGAGTCAATCAACCATGCCTCATGATCTAGATGTGTACTTGAAGAAGCCAAGTATACATCCCCACCTTCATCTGAAGTGGTTTTCACCTATGTAGAAGGAGCATCATCAGATCCCTTTCCTTTGTCAGGAGATTTAGATTTATAGTCCCTTTTGTAGTGCCCTTCCTTTCCACATTTCCAGCACTCCTTTACAGGTTTTCCTGGAGATTTAGGTCTCCCTCTAGATTTAGATCTCTCACTCGATGACTTATTTTTGTTTATGTCCTGGGACCGTCCTCGTACAGACAAGGCATCGTCATTATGGCTCTCCATATTTTTCCGACTCATCTTCTCTGTCAGCAAGGATGAGACTATTTCATCAAACTTCAAGGCAGTTTCTTTGCTAGCTATTGCAATAACGAGACTATCCCATGAATCTAGTAGAGAACACAACAAACTGATGCACTTATCTTCATCTAAAATTTTAATATCAACAGATAATAATTGACTTACCACAGTATTAAATGCGTTCAGATGCTCTGTCACCGAGTCTCCATCTTTCATCCTCAGGTTTACAGCCTTTTCCGTAGGAACAATTTATTCACCAGAGACTTAGATTGGTACAAATTCCCTAAATTGTCCCACAAAGCCCTCATCGTAGCTTCCCCTAATACATTCAGCAATATTGAATTTGAGACACACAATCATATTATTCTCTTTGCCTTCTGATATAACTTCTTCCATTCTTCATCGAACACTCCCATTGGTTTAGTACCTAGATCTACCGTGATCCACTGATCTTTGTCCACCAACAAATGCTCCATCTTGAGTTTCCACAACTCAAAAATCTGACCATTAAACTTTTCAATCTTTATCTTTCCACTGCTCACCATCTTCTTTTACCACCAGAATCGATCCCGCAGATCTCCCACTGAATAGGGTCTACCACAGACCCGAGCAAAACCCCTCAGCAACAAAGGCGTCGAAGCCAAAACAACTCTAATACCAAACGTAGGTTTTAACCATGTACAAAAATTACCTGCATACGAATTCTAAAACACAAAAAATAAACAATGCGAGAGCATAACATATAAAACACATATACATAGAGATTTTCCCCTGGATCCCAAAACCAGGACTACCAACTTGATTTTTCATTATTTTCCTCTCAATGTTAGAATACATATACATACATGCATAAGCATCCAATGGACTGAAAACCATTGCGCCCAAAACCATGTGCAAAAATCATATACAAAACCATAGGTAGGTTCGCCCCACCTAATATAGGGTCCAAGAAAATTTCCTTGAGGCGCTGCCCTGTACCTCGTAGAGAGGGGCTACCTACCCCCCTCAAACCCCCTGTGACCCCCCCGCTGCGCAATCGACGTAAAGAATGAGGGTCTCTGCCCCCCCTCTAACCCCCCCCCAGTTAACTAGGGAGGCTAGTTGTGGAAAGAATATAACACAACCCAACAATGCTACACATCAAATTAAGATGCACTCCAGAGGCTACATGGCCCTTTGTAGACTATGTCTTTGAAATTTCTGAAACAAACAGACTCAAACTTAATGAGTTCAGCCACTTTAGGTTCTTACTAGGGTTGTTGGGCTCTCATACGCAGGCTTTTCAAACTTGACTCTAAAAGAGACTTTCTTCGTGATGCAAGCAAATCGAACATAGACATTCATAGATGTAGAGTAGGAAGATTATCTCAAACTTCAAACAACAGGACTTTAACTCTCAGACTCTCCAACTCCGAATGCCCCAATGAACCTTACTTCTCTCTTTTTATAGGGTGAGAAGGGGACAAACATCAAACAATCGTACTGAGATTCCAAGATATGGATCAAATCACACCAAAATATAATTGTACTGAGATTTCGAGATGTGGATCAAATCACACCAAAAGTCGGAGAAGTGTTCCGACTCTCAAAAAATCAGAATTTTTACAAAATAGAGATTATTCCAAATCCTACGGAAAAGGTATTTACAATGTTGATGTTTTTTCCATAAAATCCCACGAAAATTGGTCACTATAAAATTCAATTGACAAGACATTATTGTACACTATGGTTTCTTTCCAAGAGAATCCCACGAGACCCCTTGGAGTGTTTTTAAGTTATGTTTCCAATGGATTTGTACCTAGGAATCAACCATTATTATGATGGTATGCTCCACTAGTCTCCCATGCTTTTGTATAAATCCTTCAGACAATCATAGGTTTCTTGAGGATAATCTGATGGTTTACTTTGGTTAAGACTAACCAATGATAATGTCCTCTCATGGAGTAGCCTAATTAATTAATAATAAAATATTAATGGATAATAATATATTGATATTAAAATAATAACATAATAAATAAATGGTCGGCCTAATTTCTCACATCATTCCTTAATAACCTATATATATACCCTAAACATAGCTCTTGGATTCATCATTAAGGTTGAAGAATATCTATTGTCGCATCCCCTGATGATGGACTCGCTTGGCAGTCTGAAACGTTGGGTTCACAAAACTCTATAACAGGTCATTCCTCCTCTATCTAAAACCATCCTCACCTGTATGGATTCATTATTTAACGGCATTGGTATGTTCTGAAGTCCAAGGCACTGGATCTTTTTTGAATCTTTGATTTAACAATTTTCTGTCATGGGCACATCCTTCATAGAAATTGTTGATGTAGTTCAAACATCCTAGGAATTTCTACAATTGTTTTTTATATGTGATCGTATCTGGAAATTTATCAGCAAATTCAAGTGCATGCTTTTGTAATGTGATTTTTCCATCCTCAATAATATGTCCTAGGAATTTGATCTTTGTTTGAAACAATTCCATTTTCTTCTTTCTTAGTACGAGCCCACTTCTCTTGACTACCTGTGTAAAAATATGTATATGTTTGAAACGTTTCTTCTATAGATTTAGAGAAGATTAACACATCACGAATATATACAATGAGCCAATCAAAGTATGGCTTGAAAACTCA
The DNA here is from genome assembly GCA_000404065.3 of Pinus taeda. Lineage (NCBI taxonomy): Eukaryota > Viridiplantae > Streptophyta > Pinopsida > Pinales > Pinaceae > Pinus > Pinus taeda. The sequence continues at coordinate 34,040 of APFE030062155.1, read as the reverse complement.
ATCCATGACCTTTTGAAATTTGGATGGTGCATGTTTTAGGCCAAAGGGCATGGCATTCCACTCATAATGACCAACAAGAATGCTGAATTCAGTTTTGAATCTATCTTCTTCTTTTATCGCAACCTGCCAAAACCCAAATTTCATATGAAATTTGGAGAAAACTTTAGCTCCTGCTATTCAACTTATTAGACTTCCTTTGTGGGGAATAGGATATGTATCATCTGATAGTACAAAATTTAGAGGTTTGTAGTTTATGACTAATCTGGGAACACCTCTAATCTGTTATGAGTGTTTATTTACATAGAACCAGTAGCAGTTCCAGGGATTCCTAGATTCAATGATCAATCCTCTTTTTAAGAGATCTGAGATTTCTTTTTGGCACAAAGTTCTGTATTCATTGTTCATAGGCATGGCTCAGCTCTTGCATGATTTTCCATCATATTATTGTCTAAACGAAAATGAAACTCTATGTTGCTTTCTATGCCATAAAGCATTTGGGTTTTCAGAACAACAAGCCTTTTCTAATTGCTCTCTCAACTATGAGAATTTTTGTTGTACCTTTGGAGACTGTAGGTGTTCTTTTATTCTAAGAGAGGACTTGAAGTCTTTTAATAATCCCAGTTTTTTTTCTGTCAGATTAACTTCCTACATAGTCTGAACCATGGTGGATATTCTTGGTGTTGAAATAAAAGGAAATGTGATGGTTTGTAAGAAACCTTTATTATCATGGACAAATATAAAATAACCATCTTTTCCATCCTGTAATCTAGCCGATCCACGTGGTTCAACAATAGCAAAAAAAATATTGCCTAAAATACAGTCAATTGGAATATTTCCAACTGCAAACTTCATTTTCATACAATATCTTGAAAAAAAAAGAGTTGCACTGGAGACTTCATATTGAAAATCCTGTGTACCTACCCCAGTGACTTGCCTATATGCAACTGCCCAGTATTTGTTTGGGATCACTTCTTTGTTTAAAAAATTTATTTCTGCACCTGAATCTATTAATGTTTTGAGAGTGAATTTTTCTCCTTGTATGTTAACCTTTAATAGTACATGGTGTTGCTAATACTAAATGGTCATGATCTTCATATTTCCAAACCTTATGCCACTATTTTTCATATCTTCAAAAATATCGACATTAGGATTTTCTACTAGTTCTTTCCATTTTCCTTTTTCTATCTGAGAGATTTTTGTTTTCAGCTCAACTATTTCTTTTCTTAAATGATGAATCTCATTACTGACTTCTCCTAGATTCAAAGACCTTGGTTTTGTATGTTGTTGGTTTCTTTGAAAAGACCTTGTGTTTTTCTCATAAGAAGCGTCAAAAAACAGTGCTTTAGGAATATTACCTTTTAAGGTATTACCAAGGTCTCTGTGTCTGATTTGTAAAAAGGTTTCTAGAAGTTTTTCTTTCATTTCTCCTTCTGCAAGCATCTTGATGCCTACCAGAACTTTTGATTCATCGTCATCAATAGTGTGTGCCATACACACTTTCTCTTTGGCTAGTAACTTTTTGTTTATGTTTTTGAGCTAAAGTTTGAGTTTATCTCAGAAGGGCTGCATTTGCACTCATCAACATCTATGAAATTGCATTGTTGGACATTCTCAAGTTCTTCACTATGTTCAGACTTAGATAAACTCGAATTATATGATTCTGATGAACTGCAACAATTTTGCTTCATCAGGTGTACTTTTTCCTTGAAGTGGATTCTAGGTCTTCTAGAGGCATATTCTTGTGTCTTTTTGCCTCTATTTTCCCTTGACTCTCTTCCTTGAGGACATCTTTTTGCAGTATGTCCAGTCTGTCCACATAACCAACAGGTAATTATATTTTTTCTTTGAGACTTAAGATGGATATCTTTGGGCTCATAGTAGTGTGTTCTGGGCACTATTTTATATGATCCTTTCTTATGCCTATTTGACTTATGAGGATGTCTTTTAGTCGACTATTTATGACCTTTCTTCTGGGTTTTTCTATGTTTTCTTCTTTGCACAATTGGATCATCAATAATCAATCCATATTTACTACAGATGGATTTGTTGTTAGGTAGTCTAGATATATTTTGTAAGGACTTATTGACTTTCATGCTGGTGCAAAGTCCTACTAAGGCTTTTGTAATGTTGCAATATATCTCTCCCCATGTATAGTTTTCAAAAGAAGTTTGGAACACTTATTGTTGTTGGATGTATTCAACAAATTTGGAGGGTAATGCTGCTAAATATACTAGTTTCCACAGGTCATTCAGAATTTCTTTTAATTCTTAAATTCTTTGTGTCCAATCTCTGTGGAAATCTTCATATTGGGACATTTTATTACATTTGAGATTCATCAAGATCATCTCATATCCATTTTCAATTTCTATTGTTGCTCCACACCAATGTTCTAGGATGAAGGAGGTTAATGCTCCAATCATATTATTTTGGGGGTCACCATTTTTATTGTGGATAACATCTCCAACTTCATCCTTAACAAATTTTGCTTCCATTTTTGCAAGAAATTTAGGGGAAGATTCTACTTCCCACCATCTTTGTAGGGTACCTATAAAGAACTGGATGAGAGTTTTGTAGGATTCAATTCATATTTTCCTCTCATACAGATAAGCTTACATTCAATATACATCTGGTCAATCATTTTCCTGAGTTGACCATCACCCAAGCCATCAATGTTCCATTCTTTATAAGATCCAGACTAGAAGGTATGAGTTTCTGGCATCTTTCCCTTGCCATTGAGGTCAGAAGCTAGATATCTAGTGAATTGGCTAGACAGGGGTTCATATATAGGAAAAATATGTTGTCCTGAGGATCATGGCTCTTCTTCTTTGATCATGGTCATTGTGAAAAGAGAATATGATTCACTAAAAGATTCTTTGGTGCTAATGTGTTGCTTTGGTTTCCCTTGGGGAAATAGAAATGGAAACCTCTCTACAGGTTTTGAGGCATGCTGAAGGGGTACATGGTGGCTAAACAACATAAAGGTTGGGATATTTTTATCGTTGGGAGATACAAAAAGTTGCTCAAAATTTTCAGAAAGTTCTTCCATAAGAGTCTAAGTAGAGTCGAACTCAGAGTCTACCTTTTCCTCTATGCTTTTAATTTGCGTTGTTGATTCTCTGACAAAACCTTTTAATACAGAAAATGAAAAATTGACATCATTCAAAGTTTTATTCACACTATGTACATCGATTGATAATGAGTCAAGACATTCCTTTTGTTCAGAAGTTTTTACCTTATTCATCTCTAGCCCTTTAATTTTTGTATTTGTCTAGTTTATTTTCTCATTGGCCTTTTGGATCCTTCCATCTATTCCTAGGGCTAAATCATCTTTTAATACTAAAGGAATGGCGTTGGCTGAGTTGCTAGCTTCTCCTATCATAATTCCCTTGTATGGAGGGAATGTGGTATTTGTTTCTAACTTGCTTCCATCACAAGTTGTCCAGAAATGTTTTTGTACAGATGAAGTTTCTGCATCTGTGTTATGTACTTATGGTTGATCCTTTAATTTCTTCCAGACATAAAAAGAGATCCATGAGTTTGTTTATTCCATGTACTTTTTCCATTACAAAGAAAGAGCATATTTTTCATCATCAGATGCACTGAGACTAAATCCTTTGGATTCAGGATGTGTATAGAGATCCCAATTTAACATGTTCTTCATCCAATGTCTACTAATCTTATGTTTGGCACACCCATCCATGAGGGAGAAGAATTTGTACATTCCTAGGATTGATGGATTCTTGCAATTTGGTGGAATAGGATTTTGAACTCTTGAAGATGGAATGAGATTTTCTAGTATTTCAAGATATCCTAAGCCATATTTTGGCATCCCAGATGGTCTCATCTTGCTAAACATTTCAGTGAGACGGGGGTCTTAATTCTCCAGAGTGGGTAATTCATGAATCATTAGGATAGTGTCATGAGGGAATGGAATGTCAGAGCATTTTGGGTTTGGAAATGAGTTTGTAGTAATAGTGGAAGGGGCCTCTCCAGTCCTGGGATTATGATTTTTGTGGAGAACAAGATCTGCAAGAGATTGTAAGCAAACTACTTTTTGGAAGACAAGACATTTTACTTTGAGAGTAAAAAAATGTAATAGCTGAGCGAGTTCAAGCAAATCAATATGTGAGCATCTTATAGATGGAGTATTTACAGATGTGGTAGTAGATGGATGACATGAAATATGATCGGGGTTTATATGGTATTTTGTGGCTTGACAAGCTTCTTGTATTCTTTTGCAATCCAAAGTAGATTTTCTAGGGAAGGACCAAGTAGCTTTAGTTGGTCCTTCTTGTATTTGAGCAGTCGTGATACTTTCAACTTTGGGCGACTGAGGTAGATCTACTACCCAGTTTTTAGGAAAGTTGAGATATTCCCATTTGATGGTCTAGTGCTCAATATTTTGATTATGAGCATCTATGATTACCAAGGTGTTGTATTTTGACTCTTGATTGGTGTATGCAGAATGGTTGGATATAACATGTTGGTGTGCCTGAAACACCCTCTAGTATGAACTGCAATGTTTGTCCTTTTTTATTTTTACATCAAAACCAGTAGTTTTGATTTGCAAATGGAGGATGACATTAATGTGTTCATCATACACATATACTGAGAAATTTGGGTGGCAATCAAACCATACAGGACCAATTTGATAAAGAAGCCACAACACTACTAATTAATGAATCAGTATATCTGTTATGTGTGAGATCTCTAATAGTAGCCAACACATATGTATTAGGTTCATCTAAGGTTCGTCGGAGGTTCGCCAAGGATCGAGGGATTTTTTTCTCGTGTCGGCAAGAGGTCATTGAAGAGCATTATTACGCGAAGATCCAGAGGTTCGTGTACGGGTTCTGTAAGATTCCATGTATTCATCACAAAAGGCATAGAAACTGCACAACAAGCTTGATTTTCTCCTTCAGAGGAAGGCCCTGCTTCAAATTGGTATCAGAGCCAATAACTTCTGGTCCATACAGGTACTTATATTTTAAAATCTCTCAAAAGATAACATGGAACCAGGAAGAAGATCTGTTTCATTCAGAGAACTTCAGAAAGAAGAAACACAAGAAAATAATTTTGATATGGAAAATCTGTTTCATAGTGCATCATCTTCAATGATTAACTCTGCAGAAATAGAGTTAATAGAAAGTCAACCATCATCCCAATGGGCTCTCCCTTTCATTAGCCCATCAAAATTTTATGGTGATTTATCTGTGTTTCATTTGAAAGCTATAACTAGAGTCACTATTAAAGAATGTGTCTCTCAGATCCAAGAAAATGTTGAACCCATTCAAACCATTTCCCTTTTAGATCCTAAAAAGCTTCAGGAAGAAGCTCGAAGACATACTACTTCTTATCTACATCTTGGTTGTCTCCGGGTAGGCATAAATTATTTAACCCAAAAAGGGCTTAATACATATGTGTTGCTACTATCATAGATCTTACACATAATAGATAGACTGATTCATTAATTGGTGGTATCGTGGTTCCTTTATCAAATGGTCTTGAATGGTTTGAATGCCACCCAAATTTCTCAGTATATGTGTATGATGAACACATTAAGGACATCCTCCAATTGAAAATCAAAACTAGTGGCTTTAATATGTAAATAAAAAGGACAAACACTGTAGTTCATACTAGAGGGTGTTTCAGGCACACCAACACATTAAATCCAGCCATTCTGCATACACCCAATTAAGAGTCAAAATACAACACCCTGGTAATCACAGATTCTCATAATCAAAAGATTGAGCACCAGACCATCAAATGGGAAGATCTCAACTTTCCTGAAAACTAGGTAGTAGATCTACCTCAGTCACCCAAACTTCAAAGTATCACGACTGCTTAGATACAAGAAGGACCAAACAAATCTACTATGTCCTTCCCTAGAATATCTACTTTGGATTGCAAAAGAATACAAGAAGTTTGTCAAGCCGCAAAATACCATATAAACCCTGATCATATTTCATGTCATCCATTTACTTGCACATATGTGAATACTCCATCTGTAATTTTCTCACATGTTGATTTACTTGAACTCCCTCAGCTATTACATTTTTCCACTCTCGAAGTAAAATGTACTTTCTACCAGACAAGTTTGCTTACAATCTCTCGCAGATCTGGTTCTCCACAAAAATTATAATCCAAGGACTGGAGAAACCCCTTCTATTGTTACTACAAACTCATATCCAAACCCAAAATGCTTTGACATTCCATTCCCTAATGACACTATCCTAATGATTCATGAATTATCCACTCTAGAGAATGAAGACCCCTGTCTCAATGAAATGTTTAGCGAGATGAGACCACCTGGGATACCAAAATATGGCTTGGGATATCTTGAAAGACTAGATAGTGTCATTCCATTTTCAAGATTTCAAAATCCTATTCCACCAGACTGCAAGAAGCCATCAATCCCAGAAATGTACAAACTTTTCTCCCTCATGGATGGGTGTCTCAAACATAAGATTAATAGAGAATGGATGAAGAACATGCTAAATTGGGATATCTATACACATCCTGAATCCAAAGAATTTAGTCTCAACACATCTGTTGATGAAAAATATGCTCTTCCTTTGGAATGGCAAAAGTACATGGAAGAAACAAACTCATGGACCTATTTTTATGTCTGGAAGAAATTAAAGGAACAACCAGAAGTACATATGGCAGATGCAGAAACTTCATCTACGCAAAAACATTTCTAGAAAACTTGTGATGGAAGAAAGTTAGAAACAATTACCACATTCCCTCCATACAAAGGAATTATGCTAGGAGAAGCTAGAAACTCGTCCAAGGCCATTCCTTTAGTATTAAAATATGATTCATCCCTAGGAATAGATGGAAGGATCTAGAAGACCAGTGAGAAAATTAACTAGACAAATACAACAATTAAAGTACTAGAGATGAATATGGTAAAAACTTTTGAACAGAAGGAATGTTTTGACTAACTATCAGTCGTTGTACATAGTGTGAATAAAACTTTGAATGATGTCAATTTTTTAGTTTCTGTATTAAAAGGTTTTGGCAAAGAATCAACAACACAAATTAAAAGCATAAAGGAATAGGTAGACTCTAAGTTTGATTCTACTCACACTCTTATGGAAAAACTTTCTGAAAAATTTGAGCAACTTTCTGTATCTCAAAAAGATAAAAATATCCCAACCTCTATGTTGTTTAGCCACCATGTACCCATTCAACATGCCTCAAAACCTGTAGAGAGTTTTCCATTTCTATTTCCCCAAGAGAAACCAAAGCAACACGCTGGCACCAAAGAATCTTTTAGTGAATCCTATTCTCTTTTCATAGGGACCATGACCAAAGAAGAAGAGACAGGATCCTCTAGACAACATATTTTTCCTATATGTGAACCTCTGTCTAGCCAATTCACTAGATATCTAGCTCCTTACCCTACAGAGATGGTGGGGAGTAGAATCTTCCCCTAAATTACATGCAAAAATGGAAGCAAAATTTGTTAGGGATGAAGCTAGAGATGTTATCCACAATGAAAATGATGACCCCCAAAATAATATGATTGGAGTATTAACCTCCTTCATCCTAGAACATTGATGTGGAGCAACAATAGAAATTTCAAATAAACATGAGGTGATCTTGATGAATCTCAAATGTAAGAAAATGTCCCAATATGAATATTTCCACAGAGATTGGACACAAAGAACTTACAAAGTAAAATAAAGTCAAAATGACCTGTGGAAACAAGTATATTTAGCCGGATTACCCTCCAAATTTGTTAGGTACAGTGAGCAACAAGAAGTGTTCCAAACTTCTTTTGAAAACTATACACGGGGAGAAATATATTGCAACATAACAAAAGCCTTGGTAGGACTTTGCACCAGCATGAAAGTCAATAAGTCCTTACAAAAGATGTCCAAACTACCTAACAACAAATCCATTTGCAATAAATATGGATTGATTATTGATGATCCAATTGTGCAAAGAAGAAAACACAGAAAAGCCCAAAAGAAAGGTCATAAATAGTCGGCTAAAAGTCATCCTCATAAGTCAAATAGGCACAAGAAAGTATCATATAAAATAGTGCCCAGAACACACTACTATGAGCCCAAAGATATCCATCTTAAGTCTCAAAGAACAAATATGATTATCTATTGGTTATGTGGACAGAATGGACATACCTGCAAACAAATGTCTTCAAGGAAGAGACTCAAGGGAAAATAGAGGCAAAAAGATACAATAATATGCCTCTAGAAGACCTAGAATCCACTTCAAGGAAGAAATACACCAGATGAAGCAAAATTATTGTCGTTCATCAGAATCATCTGATTCGAGTTTATCTGAGTTTGAACATAGTGAAGAACGGGTGAATGTCCAACAATGCAATTGCACAGATGCTGAGAGTGCAACTGCATCCCTTCTGAGACAGAATCAAACTTTAGCTTAGAAACAAAAACAGAAAAGGAACCAACCAAAGAGAAAGCATGTATGGCACACACTATTGATGATGATGAAACAAAAGTTCTGGCATGCATAAAGATGCTTGCAAAAGGAGAAATGAAAGAAAACTTCTAGAAACCTTTTTACAAATCAGACACAGAGATCTTGGTAATACCTCAAAAGGTAATATTTCTAAAGCACTATTTGTTGACGCTTCTTATGAGAGAAAAAAAACAAATATTTTCAAAGAAACCAACAATATACAAAACCAAGGTCTTTGACTCTACGTGATCCCAGTCATGAGATTCATCATTTAAAAAAGGAAATAGTTGAGCTGAAAATAAAACTCTCTCAATAGAAAAAGAAAAATGGCAAGAACCAGCAGAAAATCCTAATGTCAAAATTTTTGAAGATATGCAAAATAGTGGCATAGGGTTTGGCAATATGAAGATCATGACCATTAGGTATTAGCAGCACCATGTACTATTAAATGCTAATATACAAGGAGAAAACTTCACTCTCAAAACATTAATAGATTCGGGTGTAGACATAAATGTCAAAAAAAAGAAGTGATCCCAACCAAATATTGGACACCTGCATATAGGCAAGTCACTGGGGTAGGTACACAGTATTTTCAATATGAAGTCTCTAATGCAACTCTTTGTTTTTCAAGATATTGTATGAAAATGAAGTTTGCAGTCAGAAATATTCCAATTGAATGTATTTTAGGAAATATTTTTCTTGCTATTGTTGAACCACATGGATCGGCCAGATTATAGGATGGCAAAGCTGGTTATTTTATATTTGTCCCTGATAACAAAGGTTTCTTACAAACGATCACATTGCCTTTTATTTCAAAACCAAGAATATCCACCATGGTTCTGACTATGTAGGAAGTTAATCTGATAGAAAGAACACTGGGAGAATTAAAAGACTTCAAGTCCTCTCTCAGAATAAAAGAACAACGATATTCCCCAGAGGTACAACAAAAATAAATCTCAGATCTCTTAAAAAGAGGATTCCTCAAAGAATCTAGCAGTCCCTGGAACTGTTGCGGGTTCTATGTAAATAAACACTCATAATAGATTAGAGGTGTTCCCAAAGTAGTCATAAATTACAAACCTCTAAATTTTGTACTAGCAAATGATACATATTCTATTCCCCACAAAGGAAGCCTAATAACAGGAGCTAAAGTTTTCTCCAAATTTGACATAAAATCTGGGTTTTGGCAATTTGTGGTAAAAGAAGAAGATGGATTCAAAACTGCCTTCAAAATTCTTAGTTGTCATTATGAGTGGAATGTCACGCCCTTTGGCCTAAAACATGCACCATCCAAATTTCGAAAGGTCATGGACCAAGTTTTCAAGCCATACTTTGATTGCCTCATTGTATATATTGATGATGTGTTAATCTTCTCTAAATCCGTGGAAGAACATTTCAAACATGTACAAACTTTTACACAGGTAGTCAAGAAAAGTGGGCTCATACTAAGCTAGAAGAAAATGGAATTGTTTCAAACAAAGATCAAACTCCTCAAACATACTATTGAGGATGGCCAAATCAGATTACAAAAGCATGCACTTTAATTTGTTGATAAATTTCTAGATATGATCACAGATAAAAAAGCAATTGCAGAGATTCCTAGGTTGTTTGAACTAAGTCAGCAATTTCTATGAAGGATGTGCCCATGACAAAAAATTGTTAAATCAAAATGAATGTGGAAAGGTTCAATATATAATGAAGCCATATGAACATATATTTACAAATTCCTCATGAAATGACATCATGCACCCATACCCCTCTTGGTGCATCATTCCTATATATTTGTAGCAAATGAAGTATATTTTTAGATAGGATGGATTCATAATGGTGTATATGTTGTAAACTCTAGGCTCCTTGAGGTGCTTAAGTTTTTAAAATTTTCCAAATTTCAGAGAGCTTTTGTTTTTAGGGAAAGGATCCTTATGTGAACCCCATAGAATTCAAATCAAGAGGGATCTAAATTTTAATTAAAATTTTAAATCAAGAGGGATTTAGATTTAGATTAAATTAAAAAAAAAAAAAAAAAAAAAAAAAAATATTATATTTTTGATATTTTTTTTTAAATGTCATGTATCGTATACATGTTAACCATGGAAGAAATTTTACAGATATACATCATAATGTGTTCTAGAAAATCCATTTCAATAGAACAATAATGTTGATATAATGTTATTTTACTTAAAATGGAAATTCAACTATCTAGGTTAGGAACAACATTGAAATATTTTTATATCATTAATAAATGAAATATGTCAATTTGATATAAAGCATGAAAAGAGTTACACACATGCTTCTTATTGGATCGTAAAAAAGTACAACAAATAGAGTTATATCATCTCTCTCTCTTCTCTCTCTCTCTCTCTCTCTCTCTCTATATATATATATATATATATATATATATATATATATAATGCTAAGCTTTTGCAGATAACCACAAAAAAAATAAAATTGAATAAAACTTATTTGTTGTTTACAAGATATATTTTAAAATTGAATTAAACTTATTTCGATCATATTCGTGTTTTTTAATTGAACCTTAAGATAAGGAATTGATTGAAATACTTGGATAGCCAAATAAATTTAGGAAAGTTCATAAAATTATAGAAACATATTGTTAATTTTTTGGTATATTAAATTCAAATACATATGACTTAGGTTTATATTTGTTTCTGGAAACGTAAACAATATTAATTTGTTTAACTACATTATCATTATCAATTCATGATGTTAGAATAAACACAATTATGGAAACCAAATCTTATAACCATTAAAATTTATTATAGCTAGTAGCATTTCAAATGTGTAGAATCATTCAAAATTTCAAGTAACTTATTAAAGTAATCTTAAAAGAGTTGATCACAATGGCATATAGGTGGGTTGCAAAAATTTTCATATATACATATATATATGGATGACTTCAAAATTCAAATAATTTATTAAAATCATTGTAATAACATACATTGATTGCACTAAAAGACATTTCGACAAGCCAATATGAAGCATATTTGTAATTCTTTCCACCCTCGATATTAAATTGATACATGATACATTATAGTTCACTATAAGTATCATAGTGACTTGCATCATAGTACTATTGTATTATTATTTTTAGTCCATGAAACTAGAAATCAAAATGAATACTTTGTAAAATTTTACTTCTTGAATGTTATAGATTCCATATTCATGGCTTGATGGTGACTACATAATGCTTTTATTTCTTTAATCTTGTAAATTTCATATTGATGGTTTGATGGAGAGTCCTACATAATTCTTAAATCTTATACCATGGAGTTTTTAGTTGGTTACATATGTATTTGTTATAACCTTTTATTTTTCAATACTATGGAGGGAATTTCAACGTAGCATATAATTGAAAAATATTCACAAAATGGATGGTAAAATTCATTAAATACAAAGTAAAATTATATTTTAATATATAAATATTAGTCTTTTAATTAATTAATTTTAAATCGTTATATTTTTTAATGAAATTTATACTATAGAATTTTTTTAAACTAGGGAAATAATTAACATCCATAAACTAAAATTTAATGAACATCGATAAACAAGAATTAATAAACATCCATAAATTGAAATAATGAATGTAAATTGTCCATATGAAAATATATAGAAATTACATTTACATGAACATCCATAACTGAAATAATGTTCACGTATCCATAAATTGTCCATATGAAAATATACAAAGTTTGTATCACATGTGAAAGTGCCCTATGAAATGGGCCTAGAAAATATACAAACTATGTGGTCTAAGTACCACTACCCCTATGTGACCATTGGTCGAACATGACATCCAGATCCTGGTATTGCAATATAACACATTCAAATTCAAATTGATTAGGATCATTATTTACAAAATAAACAACATAGAATAAATGATTTTGAACCACATTTAATTATATATGAATATGTTAACGTCACTAGAGTCCAAATGAAAGTCAAATAGGATGGGGGTCTGATCAATTTGGGTTTGGTGCTCCTGTGCCTATGGCTCAATGATTGGGGCATGCATTGATGGACCTACATTGACAACGCCTATGTACCCAACATCCCACTCATGTTTCCACATCATTGCGACCTCAACGCCACTCTATATCTAGGTCTATGTACACAATGGCAAGGAAAAATTATTATTAGTTTACGAATTAATTAGCATGCAACTTGAAAAAGGAAAATGTTGAAATCTTAGGAATCAAAAAGTTTACGTTAACTATTAGTCCATGTGGTTATACATGGTGACTCTACTCCACATGAGTGTGATGAGGTAGAGGTGGAGATGGATGAGACACCATGGAAACATGCACCGATGGAGGCTATTGTGGTCGATCAACTATCCCCCCAGATGCCCTCAAAATCTCATCTATATAGGCATGTGTCTACATGTTATCATGAACTTATTAATATAAATGAAATCTGATACTTATTAGTATAAATAATGTATAATTTGATGATAAGAGTCAAAAGTTCCATATATATGTACCCACCTATGTCATGCAGGCCATACATCATCCAAGTGTCATAGATGGCATCATGACACATACGTGCATATGTCAAAACCTGGTTAGGGGGTAGACTATCGAGCATTAAATCATAAAATAATGGAATAGGTATGTCACTAGGCAACAATGGTGGTTTGCTCATCTCTCCACGCAATGCGACTTGTGCACTAGCCAATGTTGTCTACTATCCACAATGGTATGCCTGGTCTCAACATTGAGTTGTGATGACTCTTCTAGCTCTGTCAGCAATACCACGCTTTGAGACAATATTGGAAACAATCCTTGGAGATGGTGATACATGTGTAGGGTCCCTACAAGCCTCGCCACGATCATAGCTATGTACCCTATCGGGTCCATAAAACTCAAATCCAATGTTGGTGTAATCTAGCCTCATATGCATAATGGACTTCACATATACATGTCGTGCAAAGTAAAGGGTGACCTGGTCATGGTGGGGGAGTTGTCTCCAAGCTCTAATGAATTTATCATAAACAAAAGAGGGTGAATCAACATTCTTAAAATATTTGAGTGGAATTGAACCAACATGTCTAACACAGTGGTCCAAAGGGATGTCAAACAACTCCCCATGCACATCAATGTGCTTGGTGGCAGCTTTCACTGCCTCCCAAGTATCTGAGCCTCTAACCTCTTGCCTCCTAATCCTATGTATAGCATGTAGGAGGTTGCTATATGGGCCCACCCTCTTATAGGTTTGGATCAACCTATTGATGCTCTCCCGCATCAAAGTCAAGTTATGTTGAGTAGGTGACCAAGTAGGGAGTGTACCCAACTCTCGTGTAATCCATGCATTATGGGCCCTAACATCCTCGAGTGTGATAGTGGTTGTCACATTGTCCCACAGAGGGATTGATGTCACACTGTCATCCTCAACTTCGCCCAACTAAGGGTTTGCAAATCATATAAATAATTTAACATATATTAAAAGCTAAACATAATAACATATACATTAAATTCAAACACATCAATTGAAGACGATTTAAAAATTAAAGACAATTTCAAGACATAAACACATAAAGTTTAAAGAGGATTTAAAAATGCAGGAGGTGTACCTATGAGAGGTGAAGATGGTCCACTCTCTGTAACATCATCAATAGAGACAAAACAATTGCCTCTGACACTCCTACTAGCGTTGAAGTTAGGATCTACTAGTGGAATGAGAACTCTGGTTGTGCTACGTGATCTTTCACGAGCCCGACCATGTATAACTGATCCCCCCACACTCCAATGACCTGCGATTGGAGGTCGTATGGGAGATGATTTTGCATAAATTTGGTTGAAGGGGATTGATTCTAAGAGATAGATTTAATGGATAGAAGACAACCAAAGTATAGAAGTATAGAAGCAATAGAGTTTTATTTTAAGTATGTAAGATTTGTTTAAGTCATATAAGCTTCCATCATAGACCTTTAGAATTTAAATACAACTATTACACATAATACATATAAACTAATCCAAGAAAAAGATGTTAACTAAAGAATGTTGACAAGAAAACCATTTCTAAACTCAAGTAGAATAATCTAGCCTTCCGAAACTTTAGAGTCCCTTTTTCAATAATTTATCAACCAAAGTATTGAATTCAATGTAAACACAATCGAAATAAGTGATCAAATCTAACTTGACATTTTTTCTCACTTCTAAATAATGTATTTTATTCGTAGAGAATAGATATGTATATATATGCAAAAAAATTGAAATAAACCTATTTGCAAAATTAATAATATTTCAAGCCAGCCAATACTCCATAATACAAGTTCTTATAATGTTTGAATTTGACACATGACATGTACTAGGTGCAAGCACATGAACACAATGTTTATCGTACAACCCACTACATAATGAAACAATTTGGTACATTAGAAAGAAGTCAAAATGCTTTTATTCATTTTTCATCATGGATATGTATCAATGCATTGTTGAATCTTGACATTGCATAACAGATGAAATTATCATACTATTTTCGTTTAAAAATAATACAAAAAATGTCATTAACAATTTATTAAAGTATATATGTTGAATCTCATAATGTTTGAAGCCTCCACCATCTCATATTGCATTGGATTGTGGGCAATATAATTTACAATACAAATAAACTAAACCCATAATTTAACTTATACCATTATACTATTCCTAACTATCATAATTTTTTATTTTATTAATAACCAACGTAAAATATAATAAATATTTTATTAATAAAAATATATCTATGGGTTATATATATAATAAAATTTGATTAAATTAACAATTTTAACAACATTTTTTGATAAGTAATTATTTTTTTAAAACAAATTACTATATTTATTATTTAAAAAATATTTAAAATATAAATTAACTTAAATTTAAAACAAAAATAAAATAAAATAATTTCTTATTTGGCAAATAGAGATTCATTATCTCAATCTTAAGCTCCAATGAATCTGGTTGTCATGCTCTCTAATCCAATATAAAATATAATAATGTTATATGCAATGTGAAATCAATTGATTTATTTATTGGTTATAGTTTGGTTGTTTTATGTTTTGTTGTTTTTTAGGCATAATTTTGGTCAAATTTGTTCAAAATTTGACAAGGATGTGTTAGAATCATAAGGTTGAACTGAGAAGTTTTGCCCAATCCATTTATCCATTTAAAAATGCATTTTACATAACAAAAAATCAAAATATGTTGAAAATTATTTCACTAAATTCCCAAGACAAAACTTCAAAACCTAAAATAATTAAAAAATAACTTCTACCATTCAAAAAAAAAAAATCATAATAAGCATGCCATCATTGTAATTATTAAAAACTTATACTTGAAATAAAAATAAATTTCAAAACCTAAATTATGATGATGATGGTTAATGTCCACAAATACCAATATTATCTATTGGACCTTAAGAAGGAAAGTGATTAACTGAGGTCCTTTAATATTTCATCTCTATGATAAAAAAGAAATGAGAGAATTGTTATAAAATCATTGTAGTTTTGTTGACTTAATGAGTCATGAAGGCTAGTAGTGTGGCAAATGTTTTGAAAATGAGAGCAGATGTGAGTAAGGGTCGGGCACTCCAAGAGAAAGTGTTTTTCATCTTCAACTCTCTTAGTATTGCAAATGGTGTAGATTCTTCCATCCCAAGATGTTTTGGTAATATACCAATGCCTAGTTTCACTCCAAATCTCATGAGAGTTAGTTCTTATCTTTGCAATGTTCATTTTCTTCTTAGCACTAGTCAAGGCAGAGAGGTAGTTCTAGTTAGCAAGAGTGGGGTTGATCACTTCCTTATAATATTCAAGCTTCCTTTTTCCCTCTAACTCCTTATCATCCCATAATTTATCCTTAAACTTGGAAGAAATAGTGTTTTTTATTTCATCCTTATTCTTCAAGATGATCTCCTCCTTTATCCCCCAATGGTTGAGCAAGAATTGGGCATCCTTATGTCAACCTTGCTTGAGTTGGAGGTGGGTTTTGACTAAAGTTAGAAGCAATTTTGGGGAGCCTCTTGGATTCCATGTTGTACAACTTCTTCTTGTACATCAGAGACCTAAACATAGTCATTCTTTCAATGGGTAGTTTTCAAGGGTTGTCAATGGTTTTCTTGGTTGTTTTTTTGTAAGAAAATTTAATTGAAATAAGAAAAAATCATAGAAACCTACCTCAGCTTCAAGAGGATGGTTGGGACGAGCTTCTTGAACATTGGTGGGGTAGTTGGGTGGCTCCTCCATCCTCAGTCGAGCTTCCACATTCTTAGTGGAAACTCCAATTTCCCTCATGGTCTATTCAAAATGGCTCACACAGATTGTAGATGGGTCTTTTATTGATAAATAGAAACTCGATCAAGCTACAAGACTTGATTAAGCAATTCTTTTACATTCCGCTCCCACATTATATTGACAAGAAATTTCGAAAAAAGATGATCAAGCTCCTAGATAACCTTGGGTTACACAGGAGCTCGATTAAGGGATCTTTTTAATGCTTGATCGAGCAATCTTTAAGCCCTCAAATATCTCAATTGAGGGCTAAAAGATTGTTCGATCGAGCACCAAAAAGAGCTCGATTGAGCTACTTTTCTTCACCCCAAAGCACCCTTGCCAAAAAGTGTAACCCAGCTTCATGCATAGATGCTAGTCTCTTGTCTTTGTTTCTCTTTGTGGGTTATAAATGTTCTTCCATGATCTCCTAGTGAGAATTGCGAGCACATCGTGAAGACTTGCTCAAGCTTTGACAACATAAGGAAGAACAAAGAAAAGTTTGTGGGAAGAGGATTCTCCTAGGAAAAAGGAGAGAAAGCTATGAGAAGAAATTTGCTCCAGACCAAAGAAGGCTTTGTAAGGACCTCGAGCAAAACATACTCAGAGTGATGGATATCTGATGAGCCTTGGTTGATCTTGTTAGCATATGATTTGTTTCTAGTGAAAGTAAAAGGACTCACGTTTTAGAGGCAGCAACAATGGAAAGAATATCTGCTTCCAAGGACAATGATGTCAAAGGGAGTTTATCTCTAAGTTCGAGAAGAAGGATCTTGATTTGATACATGACTTCTTGGGACTAAAAGTATTGCAAAAGTCAGTTGAAATCCTCCTTTAGTAAAAAAGGATGAAATATTGTTATGATAGAGAAAAATTCCATGGCCATTCCCATGGTATCCAAATTAATGAAGCTGAGTTGTAGAGGGAGCTTCCCAAATTGTTCTAGCAACATTTGTTTCAACATTAGAATAATTGGAAAGCAATTGTGGTAATGGATTCAAGTTGATCAGTTTATGGTTGAGCCATGGCATGTGACACAACATGTGTTGAGGGACTGGTATGGTACTATTGATTGAGATATCCTTCATATGATAAAGTACACTTGCTAGATATACATATTCAGATTGATCATAATGCATTGCAATTTGTTTGACACGTTTGATCAAGTGCGAGATGATAGGTCATAACACATTGTACAAAAAGCAACAGCGAGGCTCCTATGTATTTCTATGGTTGATTTGGTTAATGCCTCTATCCCTAGATGAAGTTGGTGTATTTCTGGTACAAGCTTGGAGAAATTGAGAATTCCTTCCTTGGTGAATGGAAGTATTGATGTTGCAACGTTTATAAGCATCAATCTTGGATTTCTACCTTGGTCATGAGGTTTGACCTGGAGACCATTGGTTATGGTTGGGGAGATTGACTCTGTTAACATCGAGATCAATATTCCTCCCTTAGGTCATAGGGTTTGACTGAGAGACCATTGGTTATGGTTAGGGAGATTGACTCTATTGACATCGAGATCAGGATTCCTCCCTTAGGTCATGGGGTTCCATTGAGAGACCATTGGTTATGGTCGAGGAGATTGATTTTGAGTACCCTCTTAAGTCACGGGGTTTGATAGGGAGACCATTATTATGGTCAAAGAGATTAATCTTGATTACTCGCCTAGGTCATGGGATTTTACTGGGAGACCATTGGTTATGGTTGAGGAGATCGACTTTGATTACTCTCTTAGGTCATGGAGTTTGATTAGGAAACCATTATTTATGGCTATAGATATTGGCCTCATGAACAACATAAAATCCTCCCTCAGTCAGTGGGGGTTCGACCTTATTGCCATGGGATTTAGCTAGTGTGTAGAGCTTGTGACTAACGTTGATGTAGGATGCTTTCCACGTGGTTTTGGTGGTGAACATGTGGTGGATGGGTTCATTCAACCTTTTCTTGGAATAGAGAAATTTTCAACGAGAGGACATCTATGGAAGTTATTATGAATACCTCCCTAGCTAAGAGGGAGTGTTGGAATTTTGTAGCTTCAATCGATCTTCATAATTTGTATTAGCCCTCCAAAATTGACAAATATAAATTGACTTCAAGTCAGCTTTAAAAGAAGTGAAATTTGAATTTTCAAAATATGAATTTATGCCTCCAAAATTGTGAAGTCAGCTCCTCCATTTGAAAAGTCATCTTGTCCCCCCTCAGAAACACCAAGTCAGGCTCTCTTGATGACTATTTAAGACCATTTGGTCTCCTCCATTGGACACACAATTCAAACTTCTTCTAAGATAAGAATTCAAATCATCTGAGATAGAAATTTCATGGCTTATGGAGGACAGATTTGATGCTAATTTGAGGCAGTTATGAAGGACGAATTTTGGGGCACATATGGATAACAAGATCAATATTTTAAGAGGCAGAGAAGGGTGAATGTTTTATGCTTGTTGAGGGCAGGTTGACCAAGGTTGAACCAAATCTAGTTACTAGTGAGTTTGATTTTTTTTTAATAGAAGATTCAAATTGTATCTCTTGTTGAAAGGACAAATTTCTTTAAGGAAAGATCATTGAGTTTTTCTCGTGGTTTGGGGGTTTCCTAGGGTAATTTTGTGTCTCTTGTGTTTGACTATCTCTTCTTGTTCTTACTAGCATTATCATTCTACTATTGAATTTTTTTAATGTAATTGCTTAATAATGATTATGTTGCAAGATAATCTATTGATGAAATTATTTGAAGTAATTAACAGTCTCGAAAATCCCTAAAATTTAACAGTCATCATATTGGTTGTCTCTTTTTTGGAGTTTAACTGCATATAGATTTTAATCTGTCCAATATTTCAAGTGGACTCACCACCCATCATCAAGGACAAAATCAAAATTGAATGAATAAAAAAAATAGTGCCTGAAAGTATTTCAGGTGGACTCACCACCCATCATGAAGGACAAAAGAAAAATTGAATGAATAAAAAAAATAATGCCTATAAGTTTATATAGATATGCTAGGTGTCGAAAACGATAATGTGAATGTTATTTGTAACATTCCAATCTTAATCAATGGGAATTTTTTACCTATGTAAGATAAGATAAGATAATTATATTTATGTACAACTAATGACCAAAAAGTAGGTCAAAGGGACTATTGAGTACACTGATGTATATACAAAGCGGGAGAACCAAACGATCTCCTATAAAAGATACAATGCATGAAGTAAATCAACATCTGGCCCTAACGGTGAAGATCTAGGAGCTAATAGGTCTGAGGATCAAACCCATCTCTCCTAACATCTGAGGCTGAATGAATAACACTAAAGAAGCTCAACAAAGTCTGTTGGCCCAATGAAGAGCCGATGGCAAGTGCAGACTGTCCACTAAATCATATCCTAGGGGGGTTCACACACTGTTGAATGCTGAAGGACCTAGTCTGTCTCCCAGGAATGGATCTGAGACAGAATTGCTACTGAGATCTCGTGTGGTAGGGTGAGGTCCCACAAATCCTCACTGATATGGAGTCTGGATACGTACTGCTATCAATCAATCTCTTGGTGCCCCTGCCTGAAGGTAGTACCCTGAAAAATGTCGTGATCCTCTGTGTGGGGTCTGGTCTGATGGAAGACTGAAGAATATGCGCTCGGAACCTAAGAGCCTCTTGCATATATAGGGCCAAACATCTCTGATCGAGGTCCTTGAAAAAGTCGGCGAGGGTCCGAGAATCTCTAAATAAGCAATGAAACCTTCCTCTGATCTCGTAGTAGATAGGGCATCCAAGGATGAAATGCACCTCGGTCTCCACTTCCTGTAAATGACATACCTAGCAGAGTCTATGAAGCCTATCCACCTGGTGGTCTATCTCTACCTGAAGTCTATGAGAACCTACTCTGAACTGGCCTAAAGGAATGCGAAGAGCATGCATTCGGTGGTGAAATGTATATTGGGGTCAAACAATGAGCCCGTCTCTCAACTCCAAGAAGTGCTCAGCGTAGAAGGCCATGTTTGGGCACAACCCTCCTGGAGGATTGACCTAGGTGACTTGAACGAACTACATGTAGATGTCCTCCTTGATGATCTTGTTTAGCTCCTATCTAGTAGGTAAAAGGTGACTAGGAGCATCTAAGGAATATCGAAAAGGAGGGAGACGGTCCAACTAAATTCCCACTGACTCTAAGAGGTTTGAAACTCCTGCAAACCAACATCTAGCTCGACCTGAGGGAGTAGAACGAGCAATAGTCTCAGAAGAGCAATATGCCAAGTAAGGATAAAGGCCCCTACTCTTTATCGAGTCTGCCAAGCCCTCGGCACGATGCAAGAATGAAACCAATCTGAAGACCGTCTCAAGCCGAAAGGGAAGAGCTCCAAACTCTGCAAGGATGATGTGTTGCGGCACTGTCAGTTTGCACCTAATGATGTGGCCGAGAAGAAGAATCTGGACTCTCTCAGATGAAGCCCAATCTCACTCAAGTAAAGATGGTCCCCAAATCTTTGAGCCATATAGAACAATGGGACAAATCAAGGTGTCCATGAGGCTCATCTTGGACGAGATGTCTAGGAAGTGATGTCGAAAGAACTGTCTCTCAAGAAGGGCTAAGGATCCATATCCTTTGTTGATCTAAGGCTGAAGTGCTGGTCGCAAATTGAAGCAAGGACCTGAGAAATGCGCCCCCAAGTAAGTATACGTGCTAGTGATCTCAATCTCCTCCCCTCTGAATAGAAAGTGAAGGTTTGAGGTTTTCTTCACCCCATTGAAGATCATAACCTTGGTTTTACCTAGGTTGACCGTCAACTGTTGATGGTCACAAAACAAAGCTAAGGCATCTAGCTACCTTGTAATCCTTTTGGGGATGAGGAGAGGAGGACCACGTCATCAACAAAGAGTAGCATAGATATCATAACCTAGTGAAGAAGGAAACCATTAGTGTCTTGGATATGCTCGTGTAGAAATGCTTCCAGCCCATCAATATAGATCCCAATCAGGGTAGGGGACAGTGGAAAACCCTGTTTAACCCCAATAGTGCTTCGAATGAAATCAAACATCCCATGGGCTACGTGAAGACGACCAAGAACAGACTCATATAGGCACGTAATTGCGGTCAATAGGGTTGCAAAGATGCCAATATCTCTGAGTCTCTGGAGCAAGGCTTCCCTCGGAACAAAGTCAAAAGCTTTCCAAAAATCTACGAAACAACAATAGACTTTCGAAGAGCGGTGTCGTGCCTCCTCAATCACGGCGCGAAGGGTGAAGATGTGGTCAATGGTCTGATGATCTGGTCGAAAACCTGCATGTCCCCTAGCTCTGAGTTGTCTCTGCTCAAGGTCACTGGAGAGCTTCCTATATAGAACAGTAACATACAATTTCGAGAATGTGTGACCCACCATGATCGTTCTGTAGTTATTGGGATTTGAGCTAGAACCTGAGAGTTAAACAATTAAACTCACAAATGTTCTAGATTTGACCAGTGACCAAAATTTGCATATTTTAATTCAAAGCAATAATATATTCTCTCAACTGGAGGAGGGTGGATGGAGGCCATGAAGAGCACTAGGTTTTTTACTTGGTTTGGCGATGCTGTTGCAGATCTAAACATTGTAATTGGCATTAGAGGTGGTCAAAATCGAGTAGAGATAGAAGCATGATGGTGGTCACAGTGGATTGAGGCTCAAATTCTCTCTAATGGTAGCCCTACAAATTATTTTCCGCCCGAACTTTAGCTTCAACCATGGCCCCTTCTTTCTATTTGGGTGTTGATTTGGTCTAGTTCCAAGGCATAGGGGTTGTCAGATCTTTCCTGGCAAGTTGTGGAAGAAATGTTAGAAGCGGGTTCTAGTCCTGGTCAATCCTAGAAACACACCTCTATAGGCCAAGAGTTTTGTAGAGGTCAGGAGCTCTCTAGAATTTACGCAGAAAACCGATGACCCCATCCATGGATCCCCTCACATGTTTTGGCGTTGTGATTGCACGTTAGGACCTTGGACTCTGATGAGGCTGAGGGTGTAGAGTTTACCCTCAAAATGTTTGACAAAATGCGAGTTCGAACTTCTCTTGGTGGGAGTGGGTTTCCATTCAAACTGTTTGTCTTAATGTTTCAATGGGACTTGGTCACCAAGTCTATTTTGACCCCTTTTAAAAGCTTCCCCATGGAGGTCAAGCATGGCTCAATACTGGAAAATAAAGAATTTGGGAAATTGGCTTCTCTGAAATTCCCAGTTTTTTTAGGTTCTTGTCTGGGGAATCCATGTGCATAATGGTTAAAGAAGAGGGCCTTGTTCTTATTCTTGCTGCCAATATTCAAAAGCTGACGGGAATTCCTGTGGGGAAGATGAGGCTCCTTTTCGAAGGCATGCAACTCAAAATGGTGAATTGTCTAAAATTTATGGAATCAGGAGAGATGCTTCAATATTTGTCGTTGCATGTCTTAATGGCGGTGCTAGGGGCAGGGAAAAGCCTCGGATTCGAAACCCAAATTCTTTAAAGAGACCCTTAATCCTGATTCTAGTTCTCAGATTCCAAAAGAATTTATGAGGTCAAGCCTTTGTGGTGGAGCAATCTAAGGGCACTCCAAAGATTTTAATGAACGTTATTCTCTCAAAAATCAGGGTAGTAGACTACAAACATAGGGTGATTATATGTTGCTTTACTGGGTATTGGCCCTCGTCATCTGCCATCCAAGATTGGATTCACCAGAATTGGTCCCAGAATGTGGAGTTGTTTTTTCTGTTCAAAATAATTTTTCGTATTTGTCTTTAAAAATATGGAATATTAGATCAGCATAAGGGTTTTGACCAAGGACTTTGGTTCTAAGGTCGAGCTGGTCTTTTGGTTGAACCATGGTTTCAGAACTTCAATCTAAATATTATGAAATTTCTAGCCACTCCAATTTTGGTAAGGCTCCCAAACTTACCTCTTCACTGGTTTGACAATCAGCCTCCATATATCTGCAACATAGCCATTACATTTACAAGTTACTTTCCCGTCTTTTTATGCGCAGTATATAGATTGGTGCTCGTGTACTGAAGGACGCTTTCCTTTGGAAGTGTGAGAACCTAAAGCCAGTTGCTGAAACATATGCACAAAAGCAACATTTTAAACCAAATTATTACGTTTGATTGGGAAAAAAGAAGTATAAGCCAATGAAATAATAGTGAATGTACCCGTTCAAAAGTTCCATAAGTTTGCCAGTATAGGCCGACATAGTTATAAGTGCAATGTGATTATGCTGTTGAACATAATACCCCAATGCATAAATAATGCCCATGGGGCAAATGAATACAAAGTTATCATAACGCAACAACTTGTGTTGCTTACAGAGAGGAGTGAAACACCTTGCAGCTTTTAGAGATGAGACAGAATCTCAATTGATACTGGTTCAATGATGTCAGATGAACTTCCACACAAATAATTATTAGGAACCATTTTCCAGTGGACAAAAAAGACTTCCGAAAGAGTGGAAAAAGTTGCCAGAAACTCCTCCTTCCATTAGTAATGAACTTACAATGCTAGTTTTTCATCTGAGACTAGCTTCCTGACATACCATTCCCAGAGCTCGACAGAATGATGAAAGAAAACATGACTGAGAAAGAGAAAACAGAAACCCAGGAACCATCCGAGTAAACATCCATGGCATCACTGAATGAAAACCTTGCACGATTTTCTGCCCAGATTCGGACTCGATCTGCCTCTGCTGCATACAGTGCTTTTCCCTGGAAAACCATGTCAATTTGTAATGATTGAAGTTTTTCTGATAAAATTAAGTATATACCATATCTGAATCACAAACAAGATATTTTAAGATACAAAGAATGTCAGAGTTGGTGCAATTATAGTCCACACATCTTTGGACCACGCAGTGAACCTTGTACAAAGTTCTAGAAGAAAATCTGCATTAATTGTCAAAATGTGGAAACTAGGTAGACAGTTTGTGTTTGATAACAGCAAAAACTAGTGTCATCAACCTTCAGGATAGTACGTTAAGTGAGTAGGTTCCTTGCTAGTGCTTTGCCTAATAGAAAACCATCCCCTTTCACCTACTTTAAAACTGTCTTATATGCTCGTGTCTATTTCACTTCAGTGAAAGAGTGCTATTTAATGAAGGGATATGAGCAATAAGCTGGTTAATTGTGAAAGAACAGATATACATGAAACCAGGGAAAATCCTTAAGAAAAAAAATCAGCTAAGCATGAAAGAGATATGTAACAGTACAAGCAGTGGTAGCTATTTTTATAGAAGTATTAATGACTAAGGCCATGCTACAAAAATAGATGAAGCAAAGTACAAATAGAAGGTGATGTTTGTCCAGCAAGCCAGTTGAAGGATTTGCTGTAAAATGTAATATGATACCAAATTACCATCTCAAATTTACAGATACTGAGAAAGCCTCATTAATGAAAATGTCTAGATCCACATTTTGCTGGAGAAAAGGAATAACGTAAACAATAGGCGAAAATAGTTACATTTTTTGATTACTGCTCAACATGCTTTTTGGGGATAATGTGCGGGCAGAATCCACACTGCACATGAGCTTCAAAAATGAGAAGCTCAACATTATGGACCACCTTCTCACACCTAAAACACATTAAGACAAAAACTTGAAAATAGACGGTTCGTATGGATGCAGACCTAATCAAGCATTCCAGATGGATAACGATCAAACCCAGTATTTTCAGTGTAAAGGATAATGCATCAGTAAGTAAATTTAACCTAAAACCTCCCATGGAGTACCTCAAATGATTACCACAAGAGTCATAATGATCCCCTTGTACCAGAAGATGCCTCATATGTGACTACAGCCATTTACTCTATTTTTAGTGACTCAAAACCTATACATAGAGTAAGAAATGTAGGCATATGTGTTACCCACCAAAAGTGGGTGACCCCTAGGAGAAACCTTTCTCCTTTTCATATATTCTGTGAAAATTCCACAAACCGGAATCCTATTGCAACAACTGATACTATTTCTTCTAATTGTTAATTAATTAACAATTTATCTGATATGGAAAATATCGAAATAAATACACTGCAATCTTCACAAATAAAATACTGCAGAAAAATAATGCACTGGAAATTGAGAAACGCTGGAAATTGAGAAATGCTCGCACACACACATAAAATTAACACAATTATTTTTGGACAAAAGTCCCTGGAAAAACCCAATGCGGGTAAACTGGTGCAGCAGCGGAGGGTTTTATTATTATGTAGTAGTGAGAAATTTTGAGTACAACTGGATGTCAAAATCTGGCAATCCTACAGAGAAAAACACTGACAAAAAATCTAGTGAGGAATTTTCCTCACCTCACAGGCAAACTCCCATTATGACTTGCCTTTAGAAATTTGGCCCTTTGATCCTCTATGTCAGCCTCTACGCAGCCTGCTGGACGTGTAGCGTCAGACCAGCCTCTGATGAAGTCATTCTACCTTCTGCTAACTGGAAAGATGCTTCTCCGACACTCTGGGACTCCTTCTCGGCCTCTGGAACTGAAGACGTCTCTCCCTCTCAAAAAATTGATCTTGCCTCTAGAGGTTGTTGCGCTGCCCCAGTGTCAGCCGCTCTGTGGCTCTTTTGTCTCTCTGCAAATGCACTCACTAGATTTGTAATGCCTCCTCCAGCCTCACTGTCTATGCCCCTCTCTCACTGCATCGATCTCTAACTCTCTCTCCGGCAATTGACTACTGCTACTTTGGAAATCAATCTGCCAAGAAATCGAACTGCAAAAGTGTCTCTCCATCACCACATTGACCTCCTCTTATAATCTTTTGTTGGGGCACTAATGGCCAAGATTAAAACATAATCGATGGCTAGGATCATTTCTGGATCGATCCGTGTGAGTTTCTAGATGATTCTCGCCTTGACTTAATTATTAATGATTAATTAACTATATTCCCTAAGTTCAGACTCGGGAAATATTTAAAAATTGGTTAATAATCTAATTAAGTCATTTCTAAGCGGAATTTCTAGAAACAATTTCTGGAATTTGGATATCTCATGTATTCTAGCCTCTCCAAAAAATTTCAAGGCAAGAACACATCTGATGCTACAAAAACTAACACTCCCTCTTAGTGAGAAATGTGTTATAGTGTTGCACTCCCTGCCACAACAACCTATCTCTGCATCATCTTCTGTCACAATGTTGATGTCTGGCCATACTGCCCACCAACCACTACGCAACTTTGATATATGTTGCATTTGTGTTGCTACTGACCCTGTTGTACTGCTGCCAACACTGCATCTGCGCTACAACTCCCTCTCATATGTTGTTGCTGCAACTGCAACATTTGCCACTGAAAAGCATCCAAAACACTGAATCAATTGTGATCAGTATAATGCATCTGTCATCGAGTCTCTGATTGTTGCTAGCATCTACACTGTTACTGAAGAATTTGCGTCGTTGTTGACTTTGCACTGCTGCCAACTGTACACTACACTCCCCAGCATCTGACTGCTAGTAGTCACTGCATCTGTCATTCGAACTCTGACTACATCAATTACCACTAATCCATCCTGTTACTAAATAGTTTGGGCCCCCGTAGCGAGGTACTGATCCATGAGGTGGACTCCTCAAGGATCCTGTCGATATGTAGTGCTATGGGGCTACAACACCAAATCT
This sequence comes from Pinus taeda, assembly GCA_000404065.3. Lineage (NCBI taxonomy): Eukaryota > Viridiplantae > Streptophyta > Pinopsida > Pinales > Pinaceae > Pinus > Pinus taeda. The sequence continues at coordinate 6,732 of APFE030062155.1, read as the reverse complement.
CCCCACCTCAACCTTGGAGGTATATCAGCAAACATGGTGAAGTCTTTAGTAATGTACTTGAGTCATTATGTAATGTACTTGTCAAAAGAATAAAGAAAAGAATTATTGTTATTTATTATTGGGACTTATTAAAGCATGGGTTTCATGCTTGGGCTTTTGAATCATGTAAAAAGGTTTAGCATTGAGTCAAATATGAATTATGTAACCTCCACACCATGTCGGCCTAAGGGAAGATCAAGTCGGCCTAAGACCCTATTCGACCCCACAAGAAGCCTATAAGAGGAAGGACATCGAATCCATTTGGAGCATAACTTCTCATCAAGTTCAAATTCACTCTACTAGGCAGAAGTGCGAAAATCTTGCTGCTAGGCAGAAGTGCGAAGTGGGTAGCTGAGAAAGTCTATTGTCAGGAAGCCGAAGTGAATGCGAGTTTGGGTGAGTCTACGGAGTCAAGGAAAATCGAAATTTTGGTGGCATTCTCTCTCTGTTTCGTGCTCTAGATTGGGAGATCGACGTCTTCCAAGTTGGGTTGTTTCCGGACGCTGTTAGCTGCTGCAAGTTGCTAGATAGTCGAAGTTGTTGGGTAGAGGTCAATCTTCTGTAGGTTGACTTGGTGTGGAGTGAAGGTCTGGTCTTGGTCTAGGGTGAAGAGTCTCAAAGAATACTATTGAAAGGAAGAATTACTTTGACTGGGTTTTCCCCTCGAGAGGGGTTTTGCCCTGGCATGTGTCTACATCTTGTGTCCATTGTTTTATGTACTATTGCTTTTGGTAATTGCTTGATCAACTAAAGAAAGAAGATATAAAGAATCGTAATAATAAGAAACATCACAAGTAATTATCAAGATCAAGAAAATCTTTATTGCCTTTTTTATTTTCCAACACGGTATCAGAGCTTTGGTGAAGAAGAAAAAGGCAGATCCATTCATAGGCACTATCTCAGGAAAGGAGTCTATCATATTCAAGGAAGATGTCTAACTCTATCAAGGGTGAGAAAGCTTGAAGGAGCATCTAACTTTAGATCTTGGAAGAAGAGGATTGACCTAATCCTTGAGAAGAACAAGGTACTAGATTTGGTAAAAGGAAATGTAAAGAAGCCTACAGTAGAAGCCAGTGTTGCCGACAAAGCGAAATTCAAGGATGTAGAATTGGTGGCTATGACTCTAATGGTAGAAGAGATAAAAGACAATCTTTTCCCATTCATAGCTAACATCGATCATGTTTAGGAGATGTATGAAGCCTTGTCAAAGTTGTTCACTATTAAGAACATTGGTCAAGTAGCAAGTTTGAAGAATGAGATGAGGGATATGAAAATGACTAAAGAAGATATTGTAGCAACCTTCTTTGTGAAGATAGCTAGACTCAGGGATGATCTTTTGGCCATCGATGAGATTGTTCTGGACAAAGAATTGGTGATCACTGCTATATTACAATTGCCACCTTCTTGGAGTGCATTTGCTTCATGTCTCAATAGTTGGAAGGTAGCTCCCACCTTTGAAGAATTATGGACTACATGTAGTCAAGAAGAATTAAGGATCTCAATGGTTGCCAATCCCGAAGAAGTATCAAATGCTTATGTTGCTCATCATAAAGGAAATAGATCAAACAGACCAAGGAAGAAAGTTGACATGTCTACAATAGAGTGCTATCAATGTCATAAGAAAGGTCACTACAAGAGTATCTGTCCCAAGAATCCAAAGAATAAGAAGAGAGGAAGAGATCAAGCCAACTTTGTTGAAGAAAGAGACTCAAAGAAAGTCAAGCCCAAATAATCTGACATTAGGGACTTAGACTACTAAATCCTTTGCTTATAACTTTACATATCTTGTTTTATATGTTTTAGATTTTGTAGGGTTTTAACATATTTTTGGAAAAGACATTTTGTATTGCTTTTAAGTTTGTAGGTTTCCCTCAAGCTTTGGAGGGAGCTCCAAACAACTCTTAAAGATAAGTATCTCACGTCTTTTCGGTTTTGGGTTCATGTACTCATTTAGTTTTGATTATATTAAATACTAATCACCTTTCTCCCTTTGTTGTCTTGACTAGGGAAAACATCTGCAAGCAAGAGGATCTCTCATGACAAGGTTAGTCAAAGGTATGTTTTGAATACATTGATTAAAAGGATTATTCGCTTGATGATCTATTACTAACTTTGTTATGACTAACTGTATTAAATCTTAGTGATTCTTGTTTGGGTGATTCATCTCTTGATAAATCTACCCATCCCTCTCATATTCTTGATTGACTATGTAGAACCCCAGACAAATTTTGGAAAACAGTAACCAAAGGGTATGCTAATGTGAATGTCTGAAATCCTAAGTTGCTTAGGGATATTGTGAAATGTTAGTTGAAGTTTTTATTGATGATGTCTTGTTTGGGATTTTGGTGTGATCTAGAAATCCTATCTTGTTAGGGTTGAATAATGACATCTAAAATCCAAAACCTTTGAAGTTTTGGTAATGTTGGGTTTTCCATGTTTCTACATTGGAACCCTAGCTCATTATAGATTGGTGGAATGTGTGATTCTACATTGAAACCCCAGCTCATTGGGGTTTGGTGGAATGTGTGAGCAAGACCCTTATATTGTCTTAAAATGTTTTCCTTGGTATGTGTGTGTTTGTCTTATCAAACCCTAGTGTAATCAAAATGATTGTGTCTAACTCTTATTTGATTTTGTTGTGACGTGGGTTTGACTAGCACATGATACGAAATGTATTTGCATGATGATGAAATCTAGGTCCTTTTGATTGAAATCCTAGGTTGGTCTAGGTCAAGATGTATTAAATTTTAATGATGTTGGACATATGATATTCTTATGTATGGTTATGATTTTCTAGATATGTGTTGACCTAGTCATTGATGGTCATGAGTGTTAGAATTCAATGGAAGTCCTTGTCTGAGATTCTAGGATGTTGATGTTTGGAAATCTAGGGTTTTACACTTAAATCCTAGTAGTGACATTGTCTAATGTGAAATGTAACAATCTGAGATCTATGTATGCAATGGTTGTTGAGATTGTGAAAAATGGAATTCTAGGGTTTTAGAGTTAAACCTTAGTCGAAGTAGAAATCTCTGATGGCTATATGATAATTTGAGATTTAGAAATCTCTGATGGCTATATGATAATTTCAGATTTGTGAAGAGATTGTTAAAATTTGAATTTTGGTTGAGTTTGATAATTGCCCGGAAATCTAGGGTTTGCAAACTAACCCTAGTGGTAGCTGGTCATGTTAGTGACTTTTGATGGTTGATTGAAAATCTAGGGGTTGGAACTAACCCTAGTGGAAGTTGGTCAAGGAAATGACTAAGTTGTGATTGACTTTGATTGATTCGTTTGTATGAAATCTAGTATTTGTATAAATATCTAGTGAGAAGTCTAACATATGTATTTTGAAAGGATGTTAGATGCTTTGTAGAGCTATATGTATTTTGAAATGGTTCTAGGGTTTTCTATATGTTGTAGTAAGGTATGTCATACCTTTGGAAGACACAATGAAACCCTAGATGGAATGAATGTTGTTATGAAGTAGTCTAGGGGTATAAAGTCCCTAGCAAGATGTTGAAGAGTATATGTCTCTTGTTGATAATTAAGATTGGATATCTGATATATATGAAATGCTTCCTGATTTTGATATAGCTAACATCATGCTTCTGTAGATTTGGTTGTACTTTCTATTGAAGTTGTGCAGGCACACAATCTTCAACTCTGTGAAGATGCTCGTTGATTTGATAAGCATGATGCGGTTGATGATAACTCTGATGAAATGGTTGGAAGCCACGAAAGATTCTCCGATGTCGAAAAAGAATAAGTTGATCTCCCGCAGGAAGCATGAATAGAAGAGATCTCCCTAAGATTAACAGGGAGTCCAGATAAAGAGGTGCTTCCTAGTTGAGAGGGAGAGCTTAGCTTGGTATTAATTGAAGAATGAATTTCGGAGGATATGTTACTGCATGAGAAGTAGGAAGGAAAACATATGATTGAGAAATCTTCTGTCGAAGATTCTATTGATAGTCCTACTATGGAAAGTTGAGAAGCAACATCAGTTGTCTGTATGACCCCAGAGGTTTGTATTTGATTATGTACATGCGAAAGTATATTATTGATTGGGGTTGTGTTTGTACAGGTGAAATTCTCGAAGGATTGAAAGCATGTTGGTTACCAATCAGTTTGATTGGGAGAGATTGGACATTCTTGACCTGCTGGATCAAGGGGTGTTGAGGCTTTGCGAGTGAAGCATTGACTAGGGAGACATCAAGTCAACACTCTGTGTTGATGTCAAGAATCCTGGAATTGAAAAGGTGGTGTTGTTTATTGAGATTTGTTTTGGATACACACCAATATGTTTGGGTTGGTGGTTAGCAAGTAAGTTCGATGGTACCTAGAGAGGCTGAAAGCTTGAGTCCACTTTAGTCCTAAGTTGCAAGAAACACAGGGTAGGAGGCCGTTTCTGTACGGAAACGGAAACGAAACCCTGAAACGCATGTGGTTCGACCGTGAAACGCGTTTCCGGCCGTACTAGCACGTTTCTCGATGCGGAAACGTGGCCAGTACGGCCGGAAACGCATTTCACCACCGTACGACGATGTTTCCACTTGTAACTTCTGTTTTTTTTATTATTTGTTTTCTAATTTATTATTAGGTTTTCCTAATGACTTCTAGTTGCTTCTAGATGCCTGTCTAAAGTTATAAAAGTGAACTTTGTCTCATTCTCTCATCACACTATTCAGCAAGTCGTTTCTCTTGGAGACTGCGATTTTAGCAAAGCAAAAGAGAGGAAGAGAGCAGTTGTTTCAGCTAGGGTGTTTTGTGCAGTGAGCAAAGTAGATTTCAGCAGCAAGAGCAAGAGATTTCAGCAGCAAGAGAAAGAGATTTCCGCAGCAAATTTGGAGTGCATAATTTTTGGCTACGACATTCTTGGCTTTTTGGCTTCGCTACAACCATATTTCTCTTCTCTTTTCTGGCATTTTGGGGTAGCTTCAGCTACAGAAAATTAATTTGGGTAAGCAACATTCATTTTGTTAGTTTTTTCCTACTATTTCTTCAATTTTTCTAGGGTTTATGCTGCCAAAAATATGAAAAACGTTTTTTATTTACAAATTTGTTTTTTTAATTTATTTTTGCAGCAATGGCTTCCAACCAAAGTGCAGCTACAAGTTCAAGCCCTAGGGCCAACCCAAGGGCTGAATATTATCCTCTTTGGAGGCATGTGACGAAGCTTCAAAGATGTGCAAGTGGTGGCTCATGGGAATGGCGATGCAATCTTTGCAATAATTCGTACAAGGGCTCCTACCCAAGAGTGAAGGCACATCTTTTGCATGGAGGAGGACAGGGGATTCCAAGTTGCACAAAAACAATAGATCCATTGGCAAGGAGGGCATATCAAAGAGAGCAAGATGAGGCGGATGGTACTAAGAGAAGGCATGATGACCTTACTCAAGCTACTCCTCAAGCTCCATCTAACATTGAGCCAAGGATTGTAGTTGAAGCAAGAAAGAGGAGAGTCGGTCCCACTCAACAACATGAACAACAAACACCCAAAAATACCAGAGGGGCATTCCCTTCAATTCAGGATAGAAGAATTGCTAAATTGGTGAATGTGCAAGCAAGAGAAGAAACTGATTCTAGAGTGGCTAGGTGCATTTATGCATGTGGTATCCCATTCAATGTTGTTCGCTCTCCTTATTGGCAAGATATAATAAGGGCGATTAACAAAGCTCCTCAAGGGTACAAGGGGCCCAACTATGAGAAAGTCAGAACCCAGCTTCTCAAAAATGAGAAGGAGCTTGTGGAGGATATTTTATCTCCAATTCGTTCTTCCTGGAGTAGCTCTGGGGTTACTGTAGTCTTAGATGGATGAACAGATACAAGGCGCAGACCATTAATAAATATTGTTGCCACTTCCCCCAAAGGAGAAATGTTTAGCAAGGCAAAAGACTGCTCAGGAGAGGTGAAAGATGCATAGTTCATTGTTGATGTTATTATAAAAGCTATTGAACAAATTGGGCCTAACAGGGTGGTGCAAGTTATCACGGATAATGCACCAGTTTGCAAAGCTACAGGTTTAATTATTGAGGGGAGGTATGACCACATCTTTTGGACACCATGCATTGTCCATAATCTAAATCTGATCTTAGAGGAGATCGACAACAAAGTTTCCTAGATAAAGGAACTCACAAGGGAAGCAAGGGAGATTGTCAAATTCATCACCAAACACCACCAATCTCAGGCCATATTTCGAGAGTACTCCAAATTGGAATTGTTAAAAGTTGTTGAGACAAGATATGCCTCAAACTTCCTGATGTTGCGCCGCCTTGTTGAGGTTAAGCATGCATTAGTTTCTATGGTAGTGAGTCAACTTTGGATTGAATGGAGACAAGCAGATTCAAAGCGGGGATCTATGGTGCGTAGATTGTGCCTTGATGAGGATTGGTGGAGCAAGGTAGATTTCTTGCTAAAGTTCACAACCTCTACATTCGAACTTCTCAAGGAGTGCTGACACTGACCAACCTTTCTTAGGAGAGGTATATGATGGCATGGATTCCATGGTTGAGAAAACTATGGAAATCATTTCGTAAGAATCTCCACAACTTTTGTTTGTTGATGATCAATTTGCTGGCTTGGTCAAGAAAATCATTGTTGATAGGTGGAACAATTTCAACACTCCATTGCACACTTTAGCACATGCTTTGAACCCCAAATTTTATGATGAGGAGCTTATTGCTCAAAGCAATG
>APFE030062142.1:101414-117123 GCA_000404065.3 Pinus taeda | reverse complement strand
AACACATAAATATATATAAAATAAACACTGTCACATATATATTAAAGTGTATATATGTTAATAAAAATAATATTAGCTAATAGCATTTCTTAATTTTTGGTGACGAGGTTCAACAATAAAGTGTCTAATTTGTTGTTATTTTGGTCATGAAATTTTTATGTTTATTGTTTTTTAGTTTAATTAAGCTATAATTAAACTAAGCAGCATGTACTAGCTACTATGTAGCTCTTGTTGTATACATCATGTTATTTTATTACATAATATTATATAGTAAAATCGCCTTCAAAATTTTTGAACATCGACAGCTATGAAGTGCATATTTTGGAGTGTCAACACATATGATCTGTGTGTATAATTATATATTCGAAGAATATATTTAAACACACAATTGAGTTATCCATTAGAACTTGAGCTCTTCTTCACACATTGTGAGGTTACACAAGTAGCTCTTCTAACATTGCGAGGTACACTAGTAGCTCTATAGTGCTTTCCATCTATCTCAGTCATGGCAATACAATGATTGGTCATGCTATTAAGCCTATGCGCCTTTTCGGAGGTGTGAATAATTGGCAATTTGTCTTGGACTCCCCTCCAATGCTTATCCTGCAGTCATATATACAACATGTGATAGGTGCTTGAACCAATGTAACAATAACAATGTGGGTGCATCATTTACTCAACCATCAATATCAACGGAGGGCATGAAATATAATTTAAATTTCAAATTTCAAATTTGCGGGTATGCGTTCTATGGATGACTATGTGATGGTCATACGACAGATAGCAAAATGATGCATTATGCATTCTACTTGCATTAGTTTGTCTTTGACCAAAAAATTATGTCGCTTATCCAATGGAACCTACGAGCAATTTGCGGTGATAAAAAATTTACGATGACCTCAAACTCAAACGTGTAGATTCTTCATTGAAAAGGAGTTGCATAACGTGGGGCCGCGACACTTTAAAAATATAGAAATAAAACATCAGAAGAAATATGCGGGTAAAGGTATTTATTTGATCGAAGGAGCACTTTGTCATCGAACTAAATCGTTTCATACGGAAAAGAGATCAGTGTTAATGTCGAACTAAATCCCCACATAGGGAGACGTGAAAACTAAGTGGCCACCCATTTTTCTCAATCTAAGTATTTACTGCCTCTGAGATAATTAAAATGCAGTTGAAATTTTGAGGGCATTTATGAGCAGAGCAGCATGCTGAGTAGTGTGGTCAGCAATATGAGTAGAGCAATGTGGGAAGCAGTGAGAGCAGCGAGCAGTGAACAGTGAGTATGGAGTTTTTATGGAGCAGAAGTATCGAGCAGCAAGACAGCAACAACAAATGCATTCAAACATGACAAAGGAACCAGAAATTTTAGAACATGTGGAGACAAATGATTTAGGACAAGTGAAAGTTGCCTCATCCGCTAGAGCTGGGAAGTGGGTTTGGGTCAATGCCAAACAATATCAGGGCATTTTAAAACGAAGAATAGCCCGTCTAAAATGGGAGCAAACAAGGAAGAAATAGTCTAGAAAGAAAAGTAATCGAGCCTTTCGCAAAAAGCACTCAAACAAGTCTCCTCCACAAGCACGTGGCAACAAGTAGTCCAAAGGAAAAGTCCTTGATGATTCTGCCTTATATAGTCCCGCATTCACACCTCTCACTTGGTCATTTGATCTTTATGTGAAAGAATTGTTAAATGCAAAACAAAGGTTGGATGTTTTAGAAGCTAAAGGGCAGGAAAGAGATCATAAAATTCATATAATAACAGCTGAGAACAAGGCGTTAGCAGAAAGCAATAAAATTTTAAAAGAACAAGTGGCATTGCTATAGGAAGCTCTCCTGATACGGAAGACAGAATGGCAACACATGAAGGTGGATGTGTAAAACATAAAGAAATCTGTAGTGGAAAGTACAAAGGTGGTGAATGTGAAATCATCCCAGGATAAAGGGAAATGATTGCTCAAATAAACAACCATGAAGAGAACGCAAGAGAAGAAATGAAAGAAGATTCCACCAAAGTTTCCAAAACTTGCGCTCAAGTTATTAGAAATTTTGCTAATAAGGAAGGAGAAACGAATATTTAGGTTGACAACATGCAAGATAGTGAAGGCAAGGAAAGACAAAATAGGGCAACAAACATAATTATTAAAGGGGTGAAAGACTATAGGAAAAATGAATGTGCTCTTGACCTTGCAAGAGACTTCTTGAAAGACAAGTTGCTATGGCAAGGACAAATATGCCAAGCATGGAGGGTGGGTAAGTTTAACGGGGAGAGAGCCAGGCCCATAAAATTCATTATGCCTAGTTTGCATGATAAATATATTATTCTAAGAAAGAAACATCTCTTGAGGGGTTCTCGTTTTTTCCTAGAAGAAGATTTAATTGTAAAACAACAGGAGGAAAGAATGGAGGAAATTTCAAAGGTTAGGGTAGCAAGAGATGAAGGAAAGAGAACATGGATTTATAAAGGCAAAGCTGTGATAGCGCAATTTGGACCTCCTTCTAGAATAGAGCAGCAAGATGGTAATAAAGAAGAGGCAACAAACTCTTCAACAGGAAATCAGAAAGCAAGGCCAGTATGGGAAAACAGGGACAAAGACTCAAATGTGAGTCTTGCAGGTCAAAATGAATAGTAAGTAAGTCATACCTAGGTTTCATTAAGATTAGTTTGTTGGAACTGCAGAGGTTACCCATGGAGACGAGGACATGGGTTAGGGCTTATTGCGGAAAATAGAGACATAATTTGCCTCATAGAAACACATGAGCATGAAGCGTGCAAGACACCTTTGTTTGAAGGATACTGGAAGATGGCAGTGTGGAACAAGGCAACAGGGAATGGCAAAGGGCACGGGGGTATCATGGTTTTAGTAAGGGAGAAAGAAGGTCGTCTCATTCAGTTAGAAAAAGAAGACTCAAATAAGCAATTCATTTGGTTTAAAATATCAGAAAATGGAAACCACATCAGAATTGCAGCATGCTATTTTGCGCCACAGGTTTCAAAAATCTACAAAGGTAGATGGCTTGACCACAAAGATCCATTTGCAGCTTTAAAAGCGGATATTGCAACATATTCGCAGCTAGGTGAAGTCTTTATAGTGGGTGATTTCAATGCTAGGACTGCAAGTGAGCAAGCTAGCATTCTTTGTTGTAAAGATGATTGTGACCCTATTTTGTTTACAAAAGAAAGTAATCATGAGTGGGAAAGAATTTCATAGGACAAGGGATGCAATCTCTTTGGTGAACAATTGCTTACTCTATGTGGGGCCTTTGATTTAGTCATTTGTAATGGCTTGACTAGATGGGCAAAGTTCGGTAATTTCACTTGCAATACTTACAATGGAGCAAGTGTGGTAGATTATGTAATTTGCTCGCATGATTTGTGTGAGAAAATGGAAGAAGTTTTGGTTGGAGATCAAATGTGGGATTTGAAATCAGATCACAAGCTAATTTATTTATGTTTCTCTTGGATTGGAAAGAAACAATTAGAGTAAAAAATTCAACATGTCCAACAAAATCTCCCACAGGGCAGATTTCTTTTGACGCCAGAAAATTGTAATACCTTCAAAATGACGCTAGAGAGGCTCTTTGAGAAGGAGAAAATTACAAGTCACAGCCTTCATCGTCATGAATTAACACATTTAATTCAATGCGCGCTTGCAAAGTGCAAAAGAAAAAAAATAAGAAGTCTGAAATAAATTGCTTTTCGGTTAATGCTTGGTTTGACAAGGAATGCAAAAAGGCAAGGAGAATGTGGAAAGAGTCAAACAAGGATAACATAAAGCTCAAATCTTAAAAGTAGTTATTAAGCAAGAAAAAGGTTGATTTCATGGTTTCAAGGAGGAAAGAACTAATCTTGGGAAAAATAATCCCAAATTATTTTGGAAGGAGCTCCAACCGAAAAAGATACAAATTGGGAATAATATTACAACTTCTAAATGGTTTGACTATGCAAGACAACTCTATGAGCAGGTTCCCAAGGTTGACCCTCCCCCTTGGTCAACACTGATATTGAACTCTTCACGGTACAAGAGGTAGAGATGGGTATCAAGAAGTTGGGTGTTGGAAAAGCAAAAGACTTAGCTAAACTCCAAGTAGAATATCTAAAGTGGAGCTCAAAGATTCTTGCACCTCACATTACAAAAATCTTCAACAACATCATACAATAAGGGATCCCCACATATTGGACAACTAGTCTGGCAATACCTATTTTCAAGAGTGGTGACGTCAATAATCCCTCCAATTATAGGACCATCATGATAAACCCTTTGTTTACAAATCTATTTGGAAGCATGCTAGAAAACAAAATTAGCAAGTGGGCAGAAGAAAGAGATAAGCGTGCTAAAGGGCAAGCAGGTTTTAGACCTGAGCATTCCATAGTTGATTATTGCATAACTTTAAGGTACATCATTGAAAAAGTTTGGGAGGAAAAGGAAGAAGTCTTTTGTTGCTTTTTTGATTTTAGAAAAGCGTTTGACTCGGTTCCTAGGGATAAACTTTGGCAAAGAATGGAGGAACTTGGGGTTCCTAAACATTTGAGAGCAGTTGTGCATAGGCTGTATGAAGAGGTGAAAGTCAAAATTAGAACTTCAGCAGACATTTCTGAAAGTTTTAGAAATGATATTGGGGTCAAGCAAGGTTGCCCACTGCCTCCTACCCTTTTTGGTTTATATATCGACAAGCTTGAGGAGTGGTTAAATTTGCAAGGGGGTGATGGTATTTATTTGTGCAAGTTTGTTATAAGGCTTCTTTTGTATGCAGATGACCTTATTTTGATTGCTAAATTGGCTCTTGGTTTGCAAGAGCACTTACTATCCCTTGAGCATTTTTTGTAGAAGTGTGGGGATGCAAGTCAATATCAGAAAAATGAAAGTAATGGTCTTCTCTAACAAAGAAAACATGACCAACATAAGTTCTACTTTGAAGGCAACATTCTAGAAAAAGTTACGGATTAAAAATACCTCGAAATTGACTTCAACAAAAATCTAAGCTGGAATGGTTGTAGAAAGAAAAGAACTTTGGGGGGTTGGAAAGCATTTTATGCTTTTCACAGTAGGTGTAGAGAGGTAGAGTTATGGGACTGGAAGACCACTCAAACTCTTTTTGGGCTTCTAGTGAAAATTTTGGGCTAGTAGTACCTCCGACATGTAGTGGAGACAAATTGAGAAAATTCAGAAGCATTTGATTACAAACAAATTTAAGATTAAAAGTGTAGTTCCTTATGATATCTTGTTAAGTGAAACAGGGACTGCTCCTATTGAAGTAATTGCTATAGTGCGAGTCATAAGGTATTTAAAAAAAAATGAGCAAATGGAAGAGGGTAGATGGCCTAAGGTTGTCTTTAATGATAGATTGTGCAAGAGCAAAAAAACTTGGATGCAACAAAATAACAAATGGTTTAGTAAATAGGGTATTTGCTTGAATGTGTGTCCCATAAACAACAAAGAGATAACAATTTTTGTTATGGAAAAGTTCCACAAATGTACTTGGGATAAGGAGCTAGGAAGAAAGAAAAATTACTATATTGAAGTGTTTAATCCCACTCATAATCATCAACCAAAAGCATACATAAAGGCCAATATCTGTTGGAGAGCCAAAATTCTTATTTCTCAGTTAAGGACTAATTCTCATCAACTTGATTGTGAAAAGGGGCATTGGAAAAGGCCAAAGGAAGTGTGGGAGGAAAGGGTATGCATTTTTTGTTCTTCCAAAAAAGTGGAAACAAAAAAACATTTCATTTTAGAATGTGAGGCCTTCAAAGACAACAAGGAAAGTTATGCAGATATGTTGGCAGCTAGCTCTTGGGATAATCTATTTAGCAAGGGGTTTGTTGAGAAGCTGGGAGCATTTATTGTGAAGCTTCACAGAAAAAGGGCCGAATACATCAACCAAATGAAGAAGCAATCTGTCCCGTAGGCTATCTTTAGCCTCGTGGACGTTCAAATAATTTCTTTCTTCTTTCCATAGTTTAACATTGGGAAATGATTATTTTTTATTTTTTATTATTATTTAAAATCTATTTATTGTTAAGCTGGTTGGTTGAGGTCTTATTATGGGTTGTTTAGTAACTCCATTTCTATTAGTTACTATTTTTTGTTGTTTGTTTTTTTATTTATTTATTATTTTTTCTATTATCCATTTTCATAACTTCTAATTTTTTTACCCAAATTTTCAATTTAAAATGACTTATTATTATATTAAAAATATTAAAAAAAAATAATTATAAAAAAATATATACATTAATAAAAATAAACACACCACACACACACACACACACACACACACACATATATATATATATAAAATGAACACACAGACACACATATATATTAAAGTGTATGAAAAATAAAAAAGATAAATATATATAAAAAATAAACACACATACACACATTTATATTAATTTGTATATATTTTAATATAAACAATATTTGTTAATAACATTTCTTAATTTTTGGTGATGACATAAACAATAGAGTGTCTAATTAGTTGTTTTACTTTTGTTATGAAATTTTATGTTTATTGTTTTTTAGTTTAATTAAGCTATAATTAAATTAAGCGACATGTACTAGCTACTATGTAGCTCTTGTTGTATACACCATGTTATTTTATTACATAATATTATATAGTAAAATTTCCTTCAAATTTTTTTAACGTCAATAGCTATGAAGCGTATATTTTGGAGTGTCAGCACATATGATCTGTGTGTATATTTATATATTCGAAGAATATATTTAAACACACAGTTGAGTTATCCATTAGAACTTGACCTCTTCTTCAGGCATTGCGAGGTTACACAAGTAGCTCTTCTGGCATTGTGAGGTACACTAGTAGCTCTTTAGTGATTTCCATCTATCTTTAGTCATGGCAATGCAAGGGTTGCACATGTTATTAACCGTATGCGTCTTTTCAGAGGCGTGAATAATTGGCAGTTTGTCTTGGCCTCCCCTCAACCTGTTCGTCCTTCGGTCATATATACAGCGTGTGATAGGTGTTGTAATCAATGTAACAACAAAAAAGTGGGTGCATCATCTACTTAGCCATCAACATAAACGGAAGGCATGAAATAAAATTTAAATTTCAAATTTGTGGGTATGCATTCTATGGATGACTCTGTGATGATCATACGACAGATAGCAACATGATGCATATGTTTTGGATGGACCAGAAATAGAGATATACTTTGTCGGAGAGTGGAAAGGATGTCAAGATGGGTACGCTCACTAAGGAAAGTTCAGATGCGAAAAACAATTATTGGTATATTAAATATCCTATAACATTGTAAATAAGGCTTGCCATGAGTTTTTATCCATCATTGAGGATGTGACAAGTACCTTTAACTCAAGCAATGCCACCTCAACCATGGGGGATGACCTCATCCCCTAAAATGTGATTGGTCATCACTAGTTGTTTTTTATGGCTAAGGGAGAATTGGCAAAGGCAATGGATAAGGCTTTGTAAAGGTGAAACAAATATTTTTGGCATTTGTTTATGAAAATAAAGGAAATTAGGAGAAAACGAAGGTGAAAGGTCACATGTTGCATGTGAGGAGAAAAATGAACGAAAATAGAGGAAAATGAAGAAAATAGAGGCAACAATGATAAAAAGGATTCCGAGGATCAGTTCACAACCTTTTGTCAATTTAGTTTTAGAATTTGTCTCAGAAAGGAGAAAGCACTAAGAAGAGAAAGTAAGCAGGCAAGGAAAGGAAAGGAAAAGAAAGGAAAGGGAAGGAAAAGAGAAGAAGGACAAGGAAAGCAAAGGAAGGCAAGGATCAAGCAACTTCCGCAGGAATACTTGTAGGTAACACATTGCATGTGTGATTTCCTAGCTGGTTTGACATGCATGGTATGTGCATGTTGGTGTATGGTTCTTTTGTTGTTGTTGGCATGGATTTTGCTGAGATTGACAATGGATTTTAGCCTAGCCTTGCCATTTCAGGATAACCATGGAGTGATGGGATTTTTCTCGGTTTGAGCTTTGGATTGCCAGATGGTTTTGGAATTTGGGGATAGGTGGTCTAAGGAAAATTCCCAAAGGCCTAGGAATCCCTTGACTAGTAATGGTGGGATACACGGTAAAATCCTGAGGGCGGAGACAAGAAAATTCCTCAAGGATAGTGAAGAAATTCTGAGGCATCCAAGCTCGGTTCAGTTTTGTGATCTTGAAACCGGTTTAAATGTGATCATGGTATGGAGAGAATATAGGTGGTTTAACCTTTGGGTTCCCTTGGTTTTCTTCTGATTGGTCACCCCATGAGATCCCACATTCATGCTTGGAATATGGCACGGGGGTGATTGGATGAAAAAAAGATATGGTTTAGCCAATCTATGGTCGGGTGGAATGTGGATGTCCCGAACTTGGTTGGTAATTTCATATGCTTAATAAAATCTAAGTTTCTCTTGTTTTGGTAAAGAAATGTACTGGTTATTATATGGATTTAATGGTTGTTCTCTTATGTTTATTTATCTGGGTGTATGCTGGTTATAAGCATGGTTATATGATAATTCTCAGTCATGGCTCTATTCATGTTTTTGCTCGTAACTGAATAAATAATTAATGCAAAACCTAATTAATGATATGATAGCTAATGTGAGAAGGTAGGGACCCTTCTTGTTAAACATCAATTAATTTTTCAATCCCTTATGTTCAAACTTACATTCATGACCTGTAGGTTGCATACCTACTAAGTGTTTGACAAAATGTCAGTCCTGGTTGGGGATGGTCAAGTCAAATCTTGGTTCTAGTTTTCGTTTGTAAGCATTATCTTCATGTCTTTTATGAGTCCTGGAAGTTTCATGGATTTCTGGGTAGAGGCTTAGCCCCAACCTTGGAAAGTAGCCTTAATTCTTGCAATTGCTAGCACAACACTAGCAGAAAAAGGCCATAGTTGCACTGATTATTAGGGGAAGTTTGAGGTATAAAATGGGCCTCCTATGGAAATAATAAAATAATAGCTAAACCAATAAAATAATATTTATGAATTTGCAATTCACTTTTTGCACCACAATCCATGTAACTATGGTTAAATTCAATTGAAAAGTTGTACCAAAATAAAATTAATAAATAAATTGTATTGATGTGACTATAAATAAAAATGATTTTTTCAAGAAAAAATTATTATCATTGAACAACTAATGCATTTTTCCTTTGTACTTAAATAACTTAAAATATGAATATAAATATAAATTCATAAATTCTTAATTGTATAATACACTATTAATTAAAATTTATATTATGTAAATTATACAATTAAATGGAGTTGTCTATAGTGTGACTTTTTGGACTTTTCGGTGCCAGAATCTAGTGTAAAAATTTGAGGTGAAATTTGGATTTGTGTTATTCTGATAAACATACATGGGCAGCAATAGAATCTGAAGGATAAAACACAAGAGTACAATTTTATTAACAAATCATATACATTTATAGTGCATGGTTTGATCTTTGGGTTTCACATCCCAAGGCCTATTGGACTTCCTTAGTCTATTTCGCTTTCATACTAACCCATAGAAGATTAGGTTTCAAACATTCCCCCCCTTAATCCGAAGGGTTATGTACGAGTCCAAGAAGAGAGCTATAATACAAAATGTGAAAAAAATGCATGGCAGCACTAGGCTAAATATGCTCTCTAAAATGTTGGTATAAAGGGCGATGGTTTAAGGATGACCACCAACACTAGAACACTTAGTGTAGTTCTCGGAACTCTTCCAAAACTGGCAAGACGCTGAAGTATTCTGCTAGAGGAAGTGCTCCTATTGTTTTGAAGAGGGAAACCTTCAACCATGAAAGGGAGGTCTCACCCCACATAAAAGGGAGAACTTCAACCTAAAAAGGGAAGTCTCAACCTATGATGGTTTAAGGATGACCAATATCTCTGAAAAGCTTAATGCAATTCCTGGAACTCTTCCAAAACTGGAAAGAAGATGAAGTCTTCTGATAGAGGAAGTGTTCTCAATTTTGTTCCTAGAATTCTTCCAAAAATGGCAAGAAGCTGAAGTCTTCTGCTAGAGGAAGTGTCCCAAATTACCAACTGAAAGCATGTTCAGGGGCATCTTTGTTTCTAGCTACAACTCTGAAACTGGTGTGGCAGGTTGTGGCTCAGGCTCGCTTGATGTGACTTTGAAGCTCGTAGATGACCATCATTTCCCCCCTGTCAAATACAAGGTGAGATGATGGAGAAAACTCAACTGCAAGACTGTTAAATACTCTGGAACAAGTTCTGACATGTGATTGGAATATCTTCTTGGTTGTTGATGCCCATTACCAAGAACCGATCCATCTAATATGAATCTTTGTTCTTGCAAGACGTTTGTTTCTGAAGCATCTGTGTGAAGAATGGGTGGTTTTATGACAATGCTTACATGCATGAAGATCAAAACAGTCATCTTTCAAATGGCCAACTTGGTCACAGTGTTGGAATTTCACAATATGTTGTTGTTGCTGTGGAAGAGCAGTAGAATCTAGAATAGCTGGAGGTGAACTGTCATGAAGAAATCCAACACTCTGAAACTGAATAGGCTTTGAGTAGTCTAGAATATGAAAGGACAAGTCCTTCTCATATCCGAGACCAGTTTTGTGTTTGTTGTGGACAAGCTCTTCCCAAGGTCTGATGATGGGCTTGGGAAGTGCAAGCTGAACTTCTGCATCTGCATGTAACCTTACTGCTTTATGGGAGTCTGTTTCAATCTTCTGAATAGAAACAGGTTCAAAATGACTCCTCTGTTTTAATTCTTCTTGCAGTAGCTGAGATTCAAGCTGCAAAAAATCAATTTTCTCTTGTGCATTTTGCAAACAAATTCTAATGTCAACGAGAGAGGATTTGTTGATTTCTACTGTGTCATTAGTAGTAGACTATATCAGAATTTTCAAAAACTCTAATACTTCATAAACTTTCCCCATTTTCTCCAGTTCAACAGTGCCAAGAAAAATGCAGAATAATGACAACAATTTTAAGCACTTGAATTCTCTAGAAAAAATATGTAGACACTTGCAACAATCTTGTCCCCTTTGAAATAATTCCCTTCCTCCTTAATTTAATGTCTTCATATTTCGAGTATTTGAAGGAAATTGAAATCACTTCAAGTTAGCACAAGCTGGAATTTATACATATGTTTGTCCTTTACTATATTGCGATGCAGAAAACAACAAGCAAAACACTCATAAATCTGAATTGTTGTTGCAAAAAAATAGCAGACAATCTGGTGCATATAACACTGATATCACCCCAAAAATTAAAGCAACCTTCTCATTAGAATCTGTTGATAAAAACAAACTTGTTTGTTGCACATAAATTTATGCCCAAACTACACAATAGGAACAAGTAAATTGAACAAGCAGCAAATTTAAATTGAATTGGAGCAACTTCGTTAATATGCCAACAGCTTACTGTCCCAACTTCCCTCAAACAAATGAAGTCCTTGTTCTTTCAAATTATCTATCGAGAAAAACTAATTTGGATGCCTCCATAAGGCACAAATAAATCTTCAAGCACCAACTTCAATGTGCCTTCCACCATCGACCAAAGTTAAGAAAAAGTTTTGAATTGAGTCAAAGGTGTATATCAAGCTTTGTCTTCTGTGTAAAATCACTGAAGCATATCGCATGTCTCAAATTATTTGCACAATGGTCATGGGTTGAATGCATCAATACTTCAATACAACACCATTCCAACACAGGGTGACTGAAATGAACTACTTGAAGGAGACATCATACGGAGACTGAAATGAACTTCTAATACATTGGATGCATGCCGCCCCCTTTTTTTTTTACCAAGGTGCAACCAATATATACCAACACATTTCAACTCACTCACAAGATTTTAATCATCACAGTGAGAGGACACCAACGCACTACTTCAACACATTACAATGAACAAAGTTTAACGCACCTCTAGGGTTCACAATAATTCTGATGTTGTCATTGTCGTGTTTATTTCTTTCACCAAGGTAGCTCTACTCGGTTGCTGAGCTTCCAAACGATGTTGTGTCGCCAAGAAAGATAGAAAACATGAGATATTTTCTTGGTTCTTGCAATGATTCCATCGCATTGTTTTGACCCCAGTTCCTCAATTCGGGGATTTTTGTTGTTTAACAAGCGAAAAGGAATATCTTCTGGTTAGCAGGGGACATGACACATTTAGTGAGCATCCTGGTTCTGCTGCTGAAGATCCACACCATTAAATCCTGTGCAAGGATTTCGTTAAAGACTCAGGAGCTTTACGCCCTCATGTTTATTACTCGTTACTTGGATTTATTCTTCAATTTTATTTCATTGTACAAGACCGTAATGAAGATGATCTTTATAGTGAGTTCAATTTCCATCATGTGGTACATGAGGAGTTACAAGATTGTGAGGAGATCCTATGATAAGGAGCAAGATACTTTCAGGCATTATCTCCTGGCCATACCCTGCGTCATCTTGGCTCTCCTTGTACACAACATGTTTACATTCATAGACGTTCTCTGGGCATTCTCTATTTACTTGGAAGCAGTTGCTATTCTTTCGTAGCTAGTTTTATTATAGAGGAGCAGGAACATAGACAACTTGACAGGGAAATATGTTTTCTTTCTTGGGGCTTACCGGGGGTTCTACATCCTAAATTGGATTCATCACTATTTCAGTGAAAAACATTACTTCCGATGGATACCCTGCGTATATGGGCTAGTGCAGACAACTCTTTATGCAGATTTATTTTACTACTATTTCAAACGCTAGAAAAATAATGGAAGGTTGCATGTTCGTTTCACGTCGGGTTCACGACACTTCCGTTTCACATACCATCTCCAACTCCCGAAATCAAACAGTGATTCAACGTTGGAGGTTTAATGTCTGACGGTTTCAGGATGGTGGGTGTACCGGAAAGGTATAGAGAAATTTGAATGGTACGCAGAATTTTAAGAGAAACGCAGTGATCAGACTATGATTGAATGTAATGCCAAAAGTCTACAATGATAAGCAAGAGGATAGTCAACATCAAAAGAAGTAATGTTCAATGCAGAATACAATAGTGCCCTTAGATAGGGTAATGATAAAAATGAACGTTGTCTTCTACAAGCGTTTCACTGTAAAAATTGTTATGGACTATCAAGTGCATTTGGTAGCCAGCAATGGTGGGTAGAGACGTTATTTACAGGCCTGACAAATAGTAGGAAAAAATAAGCGTTATCTATAAGGTTGTAGAAGGATTGAGCATAGACAATGACTGCAACAGAGAGTTGTTATTGGGTGATTGTTTGCAGGTTGCAAGTTTGGAAGACTAAGCGTTCTTAAAGGAAGAATTAGGTATTGGCTCTCAAATAGAGAAACTAGGTTTTTGATTGTATATATGGATTTAGCACCCTAAAAAACCCCTAGGGAACTTGGATTGTGTAGGGATTACCCATCAAACTTGTGATTTCAAAAATTCCTACCAGATTTTAGAGAAATTAGATCAGAAAAACCCACTGGAAAATCTTTCAAAAAGTCGCACTAAAGACAACTTGCAATTAAATGATATAATAACATGTAATTAAAATACTCTGCAAAAATCAAATAATATAATAAATAAAGTAATATATTATTTTATGTATTATTTTATATTACATATTAAATTTGATTTATAGCATAAGAAGAAAAATATATAAACATTAGATTATTTTTATAATATTATATATAATAATACATAATATTTAATATAACATAATGAAATGAATTGAGTTGATTTAAAATTAAAGAAAAAAATATTGAAATAAATTTAATTTTATATTTATGAGTAGTATTTATTATATATGTATTATATATTAACTTATAATTAATTTTGAAATTGTAAATTAAATAAAATGAAATGAATATATAATTTAAAAATAAATACATCAAAATATACAATTATAATATTTAGTGAAAAATGCGTAAAGACATGAAGATTGTATAGGGATATGCATTGTTTCTTTAAAAAAATATGAACGAAAATAGTAATATTTTATTGAAAAAATGTGAAATGACCTTTATTATGAGTACTTTACTTTATAACTTTAAAAATACTTAAGTACTACCATGGTTAACCATGAGTTTTTATCCACCATTGAGGATGTGACAAGTACCTTTAACTCAAGCAATGGCACCTCAACCATAGGGGATGATGTCATATCCTAAAATGTGTTTGGTTCTCATAAAGTGAATTTTGATTGTATATTTTCCTTAGGAGGCCCATTCACTTTATGATAACCAATCCCCTCCAAGTGTCCAACCCCTGAGACAACTCACCTTTTCCCTGACCTTGAGCCCCAGTTGCTCCCTTGCCAAGGCCTCCATGCGACTATGGATTTCCAATCACTCCATCTGAAATGCATCTTTGGACAATATTGCTTACAAACACTCTTGGGATCATATGGGCGGTATTCCATAAGATAAAACTTGAATTTCTCCAACTTTTTGCCCTCATTCTCCACAACCTTTAGATTCTTAATCTCGTATCATCCAATCTGCGAAGGAAGAGTGGGCCAAGGTGTTTTCTTCCTCATTTACAAGACTCCTGATAAACCTATGGAAAGATGATAAGCTACTTCATGTATGACCAAATTTTCGATGGCATACCTCGGTAGTAGATGAGAAGATTTTTGACTACCAAACACCCTAAGGTAAGTGCCATCTAGTGAGGCAAACCAGTCGGTAAGTTCTACTACTGCTTCCATCGCCTCATGGGACATGCAAGGTGGCTCTTCCTCAAATATCATCTTATACAACACTATGATGAAGTTACAGTTAGCTTATCCATGAATCCTTTATAGCTACACTCTAAAAGAAACTTGCAGTATATGTGTATAGTAGCCTCCTTCGATGTCCATGTACAACTCATGCCCAAAAACAAATTATGAGCACATATCACATCCAACAAGTAAGCAAACATATAGAACCTGACTTTCTTACCCTTAGGAGGTTTCTTCGAATTAGTCACATGGATCTTTAGTTGTTGAGCCAACAAATTTGACTAGTTGAATTCTTTGCTTTCATTCACATCCTAATGTAGCAAAAATTCCCAACCTTCGGGAAAGGTCTCAGTACTCCTTTGACCATAGATCTGACAACATAGAACTATCAAGCACTGAAATTATTTTCTAAGAGATTTGGTCTTGTAAGTGTTGTTGGGTGTCTAGTGGAATTTGAATGGCTCTTTGACCCAAAATTTGATGACATCTTTAGTGCTTAGGTAATTGGTGACTATGTAGAAGTGAGAATCGATGTAAACTTCTAGCAAGGACAAATTATACATCAATTTACAGTCATGTGTCATGAATGAGGCAAGCCTTTGTACACTTACACTATTTAGGATCATGCTCTTTGCATCCATGTGTGACATGATCCACTTGATAATGTCTGCACAAGGGGAGACCAGAAACCTACATGCAATCTTATGGAATCCTGATTTCTGGACATTTATATAAACATGTTTGTCTTCTAGATTTGCTTTACAATTGGTTGCTGTGAATGCATCTTTTGCTATGTGCCATGTTACATCTGAATCTTTCTCAATGAAGAGTTGAGTGTCTAATAGAAAAAGAATGGTGACAAGAGTACTCTCAACTACTTCATCAGTGCTACTCTCCACGGTGTCCTTTGAGACAACTCTCTTTGGTGGCATGATCATTGTTGGGTTGTGTTATATTTTTTCCATGACTAGCCCATGTAGTTAATCAGGGGGTTAGAAGGGGGGCAGAGTCCCCATTTCATTGCGCTGATT
>APFE030062142.1:78024-99613 GCA_000404065.3 Pinus taeda | reverse complement strand
TCTCCACTAAAAACTGCTCAGAAATGGTCAAAACTGGACCATACTAAATACCCAATGCAGAGGGTGCGATGCATATCAACTTCCCAGTGTAAAGGGTGCGATGCATACTAAATGGCTCCTCTGTAGGGTGCAATGGTTGGGAATGGAAAAATGGCAGGGACAATTTGCGAGGTGGAAGATCATGGAATCTTCCAGAAGCTTCCCCTCTGACAGTTGCCTCTCTGTTTTCGACCAGGGATGAGTAAGAGATCATCAGTCTCCAAGTGGAATCAAGAACTATCAGAGAGAAGACACTAATAAAAAACCCAGAAGATGACTCACCCCCTACAATCATCTATATATGGATCCCTCATCACAGAGATCCAGAGGTTGGAATCTTGTATCTTGTAAAGAAGTGCTGTTGGTTTTTTGGTGTAACTTCATAGTGTTGGGTGATCTAAGCTTTACTTGAGGTGAAGAAGGGCCTTCTTGCTAGAGGATGATGCTGTGTTAGAACATATGGTTGTAATCCTCTTCCTATTCTTGATCTTAATAAAGCTATTCAAGTTTTCCTCCATATTCTTGTATGTTTGATTATATATGCATTTGTATGGTTAACACATATCTCGTCCTATGTTATTTATGAATATAGATCTTTGTTCTTTGATAGAAGTATGTTGCTTTGATTCCACAGGTGCTCTTTGAAGCTGGGCAGACGAAGAAGAAGCAGCAAAGAGCTATCAGGAAGGAGAGGAATCAAACAAGGAAACCAAGCGCAAGACTAAGGTTGGTCTCCTTTGTTCCACTCTTATCTACTTGTTTGTTTCTAAGATAGCTACCAGTTTTAGTGGGAATAACAGCTCCGAGTGGACACTATTCATGGTAACAAAATGGCGACTCCACTGGGGAGTGAATATATTATTAGTTAGTCTATCTTTGTTTATTTTATAAACTTACAGAAGGAGCTTGAAGTCAATCCAGCTAGCCTTCGAACTGCATTTGTATACAAATGCAAAGTAGATCAATGCTGCTTCAGCCTATCTTCGGGTTTTGTTTATGAATTAAACAATTGATCTAAAAACTGTCTAATTGCCCTAAGTGGTGGCTCTAGTAACCTCCTTAGATCAACCCCTGTGATTTACATTTACTGAACATCACTTACTCGGCCTAAATCCCTGAACTGAATTGCAAATTGTGAGCAAAAACTCGTTAAAAGTCTCACACTAGTACCATCGTACCCTGCCTTCAAGGTAGTCTGTATGCATTGCACTTCCCGTGTGCAGTAGGTGCACTGCATACTGAAATCCCTGTGTGATAGGTGCGATGGTCAGGGAATGTTAACTTTACCTTCAGACTTTGGTTTTTTTCTTTACTATTTTCAGTCCTATTAAGAAGTTTTGCTGTCTGTGGTCAGTGTATCTCTGTGAAAACCCCCTTCTCTTGCATCATTCCACCTCTATTGTGCAAAGGAATGTAAGTGTTTTTATGTATTATGCACCATTTTCAGTTCTTTTTTGCAAAGAAGTAGCATAGTCGAACTGTCGTTTCTTAATCTGAAAGTGTCGTAACTGTCGTTTTCAGTAGAAGACAATCCCATTGTTCTTGATAGTTGATTATACCGTTACTCTTGCATATGATTTGAATTATTAGTTTTTAAAGTGTCGAAAATAATTTTTCATTTCGAAATCGCAAAGTGTCTCCCTTACCTTCACTTCATTTTGAAAAGAAATTTGTTGAGTATTGTCGCTTTGAAAATAATTCAGATTTGCACTTAGCTTTCTTATCATCATTCATACATTAAGAAGGCTAAAAACAAATACATGCATGTGCATTTGCATTTAGACTGCTTGTGGAAATTGATTTAGGACAGTGCATCTTAGCGTGTGCTCTTTGCTCTATGTTGAAAGGATTTTACTTCTCTTTCCTTAGTAGCTAGGATTGTCATTGCAAAAAGAAAGTAAACGACTATTTATCATCTTAGATTGCATATTTAGGAGTTGTATATCTACATCACGTGGTGAACCTTAAAGGAAAACTTCTTAAGAAATATCAATTGTAAAATAAATTTCAATGAACATAAAAATGCTTTGAAACCTAATGCACAACATTTAGAAGTCTAGGCTAGAGACGTATTCCAACATCGTAAAGCCTGGTAACTATCACTTTCATCATAGGTTGGGTGATTCCTCCTCTTTGAGACAACAAGTGCTAGTAAGGACTTATGCTCCCACGTACCGTTGATTATATATTGGGAGACCACAATAGGCTATATCCTTTATCCTTAGGAAGCCATGTCTGCCGCCCTATCGATCGTAATGCACTGAACACAACATTCGGGAAGATTGACTGCCATACCATAAAAAGTATTTTGCAGTTTTGCGATTGGTTTGGTAATCCCCTCTACCTAGATCTCCAGAGAAGTCTATTTTGCTCCTTTTTAGACTCCTTAAAAGAAAATGTCCATCTGAGCACTTGTCACTTCAGGCTCACTAAAAATCGAAGGCGACTAGAGTCATCTTTTGTTTTTTCTCGACTCTTTAAAATTTAAAAAACAAGTTGGGTCAAAGCGTCTAAAATTTGTTTTAATCGAAATAACATCCCAAGTTCCCTCGTTGGTCTTTAGGTTGAGAAAATGGAGTCTACCAACCAAGGATTTCCCCTTGGAGGAAATCCTAGTCCTTTCTCCTCTTGGGGAGATGTTGGTGCACCCCATATGGCCACATTGTCACTTCCAGTATTGATGATTGGTTTTCCCATCTGGCTCTTCTCTACCTCCGTTGTTTAGAATACCGTAATTCCTGAACAGTCAAGTTAGCAACTAGATGATACTAGAGTTTCCCCCCAACCTTCTACTTCGTCTGATTCTCCCTCTCCTCCTTCCTCTTCGCTTGATAAAGCTGGTAAAGCTAAAGATCAAGTAACTGAGAAGAAGAAGAAGTAGAAAGAGAAAAAAGAAAAGAAGAAGAAGGAACCAAAATCGAAAGGGGGCAACCAGGCATCATCTAGTGAAAATCATCACACCGCACCGTCTAAACCTAAATCTCCATGTGTCATTTGAGATGGAGACCACTATCACTGAGATTGTCCCTGCATCCCTCGGATCTTAAGGGACTGGTCTCCTCGTTTGCACAATCCAGTGTCGTCAACCTTTGATGATCATGTTGAATGCACACCATCAACCAATGAAAGTGAAGTATCTGGACAAAAAAGGAATACCAGATTTCCTTGTAAATTGTTTGAAGGCAATCGCGCCATCCACCGCTGTCCCTTCCTTGACGAAGCTAAAAGAGTTTTGGATGACCGTCCTACTTCACCGCTACGGCTCCTTCCTGGATATAAAAAACTCTTGCCAAGTCAACCACTGGTTGAAAATCTGGCTGGCCCACCATTGTGGTTGGCCGAATCATCTATCATTGAAAATGAACCCTCTGAATCCATACCAGATGAAATTCAAAAGGTCGAGGCGGTAGTTGACCCGATCTTGCCTTCAGAGTGTTCATCTTCGAATGATACCGTCACTGAAGAGAAAGAGAATGACACCGTTCAAATTCTTTTCGTAAACACAGACTCCGATGAACTTGGGGGTAGTCTACCCGTTCCTTTATCGTAGGAAGGAAGTTCATCAGAGTCATATCCGGCCGTCTATTCGGTCCCACCTCCAAGCAACCTAGTCATTTCCTTCGACTGGAATCTATTAGGCAGACCTCGTTTACCAGCTAGTGTACCATTCAGAATCATTGTACAAGCTTATAGAATGGTCATGGCTGGTACCATCATCGATGAAGGGGCTTCTACGAGTATCCTTTCCTCAACTGTTTGGAAAGCGCTTGGTTCGCCATCTCTTTTGCCTGAAATGAGAAATCTGACAGGCTTTGACAAAGGAACCAGTTGACCATTAGGGATCATTCCAAATGTGCCCATTACTTTGAGAAGGAAAACCGTTCACATGAATGTGATGGTAGTCCAAGGAACCCTGGATTATAATATACTCCTTGGACGCGACTATATTTATTGCATGGGAGCCGTCGTCTCCTCACTCATTAGAGTAATGTGTTTTCCACACGAAGGCAGAATGGTCAAGCTTGTAGACCAACTGTCATTCCCCGTTCACACATAGCAAATGGTCAAATGCCACCCCTAAATGGTCTTTTCACGGTGACAGAAACCCAGGGGGCATGCACCTTGGTCTGTTTCGGCAGGAAAACCTTGGGTATAGAGTAGGTTTCCGCGGAGGATATATGACTAGTCTGACGAACCCGTCCTTACAGGAAAATGGGATTAGACTAGAATAAGATACCTTCTTCAAAGTTATGTGAGTGGAGGCATCTGCGCCACTCACCTTTGTCTATTTAGGTAGACATCGCCAAGGAAGTTTTTTGTCCGCAATGCGGATGGAACTTTCATGGTAACCTGGGAATTTTTTCGCTATACCTGAGGGCATGCAAACCTTTCCGCATGCAAGCGAAGAGCGACCATTTATTTTTTAAATTTGTAGGACCTCTAACCCTTTAAACCCGTAAGGTTGGTCATTTCCTAGCTTGCATAAAGAAAGGATCTGGGGCAAAGCTTACAAAAGGTGCAAGCCCCATAAAAAATGGCATCTTGAATGAGACATCCTTATTATACGACTGGCGAGCAATGTTACCGCAGGGTTCAAGCTCGTTTAAAAATAAAGCTACCACGAGCAGTTTTAACGCAGAATTCAAGCTTGTTAAAAAATAAACATAAGCAAATGAGCAAATGTTTCCCCAAGAGTTTAATCTCATTAAAAAATGAATCGGTAAATAACCATTGTAAATGCCTTATTGTCAACTTTTGAGCCTTGGTCATGTTCTCATCATCACCTCCACTCTATTTTAGCCGATCATTCACCTCCATTTGATTGTTTACCGTTTCGAGGAACATCTGCGAAGAGTGATTCTATTAGCCATCCTTGTGACACTGCCATGATTGGAAAATTCCAAACCTTACCTGAAATCAGCTGCTACCCAGAATCATCACTCGTTCCTCGGAAAACGAGTCTCCTTTAAGCTCTTTTCAATTGACTCGTAAAATATGAAAAGATTGTCGAGTGATTAGCCTCTCCGTCTCGTTAAAGTCATCGGAAGTGCTATCCCTCCTCTAGATTTTAATATTTTTGGACTTGAGGGATTATTACACAAAACGATCGAGTGCTTGTCTTGTTCGGCTCGTTAAAACTATCAAAAATTCATCCCTTTCATATTATTTTAGGATTTTTCGGACTTAAGGGATTATATGATGAAAAAGAATCTTTGGAGTCTCCTTTTCATCCCTTTTAGACTCTCTAAAATTGAAAAGGACCAAGTTATCTTTGTCGTTAAACTCGTTAAAAACCGAATAGCGAAAAACTCATCCAAATGGATGAGAACGAGTTTCATCGTCACTAGGCTCGCTAAAATATAGCGACAGGTTCGCCCGAGGGGCGGATTATAGAACAAACATATGTTATCCTCC
Source organism: Pinus taeda (assembly GCA_000404065.3). Lineage (NCBI taxonomy): Eukaryota > Viridiplantae > Streptophyta > Pinopsida > Pinales > Pinaceae > Pinus > Pinus taeda. The sequence continues at coordinate 94,159 of APFE030062142.1, read as the reverse complement.
TCAAGCTTGACAAAAATAAAGAGGTACCGGTCAGCAATGAGTGGGGAAAATTGGGAAGAAAACTTGAAAAAGCTTTATTGGTAGCAAGTTGCTCTTGAACATGAAAATTTACTTCCGCATCCAAGCCGGGTTGGGTTGTTCCATTCATTGGTCATATCACCATTGGTCCATCACACCATCCATCTTTGGGGTTAACGCTACCAATCCATCGTCAGTGTCACCGATATTTTCAAGAGAAGTCATTCAGAAAATTCGCCTGTGTCTCACCCACTGCAATACATTCACGCTCCATTCTTTCATGACCGCCACCCTGAACACCGTATCATCAAATCGTTTTCATCTCCAAAATCATTTGCTTCATTACATGTCGTAGATGTGGGATTCATTAAGGCCCTCCAATGAATGGTCACTTCTTGTCGACATCAGCTCATTATCCAAGAAGTCGACCTAGGAACAACCCTTTCAGTACTTTGAAGCTTGCATGCCTCAATGGCAAGTTTCTCACTTTCGGCGACAGGTTTACATTAATGGCCTTCGATCGAGAGATTTTGTGTGGTGTTTGATGCTAAATCCTTTTTCACACCACGTGAATTGTACTATAGTACCTTGAGGGTCATTGTCATTATTGATGATTCCTCTCGTGCCTGTTAACGGCTTACACCATTGGCTGGTAATCAGGTGATGTCTTTCCATGTTCGACTCTAGAACATTTTTCACATGGATCGACCTGTACTCCGAGTGAAGATTGAACGAGTTTTGAAGACAATAGATCTAGTTTCATCCATCTGAGCTGTGATATATTCAGGAATATAAAGACATCAAATGTACATCATTGCTGAACAGATGATCATCCAAATCAAAGGATGATGAGTCTGAATCATCAGTTTGCCACACAGACGATTGTCTATCCTATGTACATGAAAATGAATTTATAAAGTTGAGCATGGGAATGCCTGCCTCATCTAGATCATGAAAAATGTTGTCAAGATAATGTATTGTATTGTACCTTATTACAGGTCGCCTCTCAGCTTGAAAAAACTTTAGATCCTCATGGTAAAGCATTTCACCCGACATCAAAAAGATTAACGACCTCATGCTTTAGGGGGCAACTATTATAAAAAAAATTGGGAACTTCAAACCCAATCATAAATGTCCATAAACTGAGGGCTCCTATGTCCCTAAAAGTGTTTCTTCACTGCCTAAAGGAAAAAGGTCAGCTGATTACATCATCTCCCAGAAGTTCTCCACTAAAAACTGCTCATAAATGGTCAAAATTGGACCATACAGAAAACCCAGTGCAGAGGGTGCGATGCATACTGAATGGCTCCTCTGTAGGGTGCGATGCTTGGGAATTGACAAATGGCAGGGACAAATTGCGAGGTGGAAGATCATGGAATCTTCCAGAAGCTTCCCCTCTGACACTTGCTTCCCTGTTTTCGACCAGGGATCAGTATGAGATCATCATTCTCAAAGTGGAATCAGGAACTATCATAGAGAGCACACTAATAAAGACCCCAGAAGATGACTCACCTCCCTATAATAATCTATATATAGATCCCTCATCACAGAGATCCAGAGGCTGGAATTTTGTATCTTATAGAGAAGTGTTGTTGGTTTTCTAGTGTAACTTCATAGTGTTGGGTGATCTAAGCTTTACTTGAGGCGAAGAAGGGATTTCTTGCTAGAGGATGATGCTAGGTCAGAACATATGGTTGTAATCCTCTTGCTACTTTTAATCTTAATAAAGCTATTCAATTTTTCCTCCATATTCTTGTATGTTTGTTTATATATGCATTTGTATGGTTAACACACATCTGGTCCTGTGTTATTTATGAATGTAGATATTTGTTCTTTGATAGTAGCATGTTGTTGTGATTCCACAGGTGATCTTTGAAGCTGGGCAGATGAAGAAGAAGCGGCAAAGCTCTATCAGGAAGGAGAAGAATCAAATAAGGAAATCAAGCCCAAGACTAATCTTGGTCGCCTTTGTTCCGCTCTTATCTATTTTCATAAAGGAAAATGAAAGTAGACTTTACTTGTTTGTTTCTAAGATAGCTACCAGTCTTAGTGGGAATAGCAGCATCTGAGTGGACACTATTCCCGTAACACCACTGAAGAGGTGCTAACGGAATTCTATATCTCTGCTCTCCCTGTCCCTACAATGATGTGGGCTAAAAGGAGTAATATGAAAACCTTACAAGGTGCTATTGATGAAGCGGTTAAAGTTGAAAATGAAAGGATTAGCCTCATAGCATGCCACCCCATAACTGGAGAAAAAAAAGCCTCTCAGACACCCAAGAAGAGTAATGGAAATGATAACAAAGGGGCTGAGACTAAAGACAAGGACTCCACAGATGTGGAAGGGTTGCATCGGATCATTAAAAAACTTACGAACATAGTCATTGATATGAGAAGGAATCATGGAGAAAGTACTAGTGGTAAAGGAGGGGATTATACTAACAGAAAACCATTCAAACATTTGTACCGGAAGAAAATAGAAGGTGGTCATGGTTAGCTTGCATTTCCTGCTCCACCTAATGAAGGGGCTTTAGACATAGAAGAATTGGCTCTGATTGGATCGCTCCTCAACAAAGAAGAACCTATACTAGAATTCAAACCAAAACAAGGAGAAGGGGAGGAATACCAACTAGAAGAACCCTCAGATGAGGAAACCCAAATCAATGTGTTGTGGGACTTCCATAGTGATGAGAATGATGACAAGGGAGATAACACTATAGAAATCAACGCTAATGAAATCCACACGCACAGTAAATGGCCACTTCTAGGTGTGACAAAGCCCTTAGACTGAACAAAGAAAAATGTTCACCTTGTAAAAGCCTCTTCTCCCATAGTTCCTGTCAAGAACAGTAGACCTAGCAGTCAATCCAAGAATACCCCTGTTACATGTCACCCAGAGAAAGAAAATGCATCTTCGACTACAAAAAAGGTTACCCAAGACAGTAAGCTCCCATCTAAAAATGAAAAAAAAGGTATGTTTACTCTGCCCTATCCTATTTATAACATTGATTATATTATTGTGGATGATCTCAAGAACTCTAGGGCCAATGTCACATATTTTGACTCGTTAAAATTAACGCATCAGAGATATTTGCTGCTGAAAGCTATGAATGAGAAAAACTGCAAAACCCCCACCACCTCAAGCACCCAAACCAAGAAGCCAATGTACAGACCTGTTAGTAACACTAGTGCAGCCAAAATACCATCATCTATGGAGGCCACATTATCTAAAATGAATCGAAAACCCCAAGATGTCAGCATAGCCATGATATGGAGGAAATCAAAATCTATGACTCTACCCTTCTTTATCACATTTGAAATCTTCAACATGAACGTACATAATTGCTTGGTAGACTCTGGTGCCATATCCATTGTTATGCCTCATGTTGTTGCTAAGAGACTTTATGCAATACCCAATAAAACTAAAACTCAAGTTATGCGGTTGGACATAATGAATGTGAGAGTTATTGGGGAGTTGAAAGATGTGTTGATTCGAATGGTTGCCAAGCCTCAGTACACTCATGTCATTGATATAGTGGTAGTGGATATACCTGAGGCTTATGGGATGTTTCTTAGTAGGGACTGATCATCAAATCTAAATGGATATTTCTCAACTGATTGGTCCCATATTTTGTTTCCTCAGAGGGGAAATAGCGATATGCTGAGAGTGGATTGGTAGAGGTACATGAAGTACATGGTAATGGAACCAAACAGACCCATTGAACCTGTAATGTTCTATAACTCTATCCTTGGGAATTATAGTTCCGATGTTTATGCCACAGAAACTTGTTTCGAGGAGTGCCATGCAAAAATAGTCAAGGAGGATTTGACAAACACATAGTTAGAAGAAAGAATTAAAAACCCCCATACTTCAACTGATGAATTATCTTGTATTATAGTAGATGATAGGACTAATTTCACAGGAGGTATTTCTTTTAGCGTAACTTTAGAGTTTACTTTTGGGACCCTCCACATTGATGACTCTAATTGTCTTGAAAGTGTAGGCACTGGGAGCATTTTCATTGATCCCCTAAGGAACCAACATCTGATGGCCAATTGGTTGGAATGCATGAACACCAATAGCACATTAGAACATGAAGGCTTGCTGAAGGGCCTGAGAAGAGCCAATGAAAGGAATGTAAAATGTCTCAGAGTTTTTGACGACCCACAGATAATGGAGGACCAGGTAAAGAAAAGGATACACTGCAGTTCGCCACACCTGGTGAGGAACCAACATGAGGTATGGAGTTTAATTGACAATTTTGATTCTTTCAGTGTCACATACATTCCTTCAAAGTATAACGATGATGCCAATCTAATGGCTACTATGGTCGCGAAAATTTTGCCTAATCTTAGATTAAACAAGAATAAATTTTATGTTGAATCGATTTTCAAATCATTCGTAACTGATAACATCCCGAATTAGCAGGTGTTCGAAGGTTATAATCAAATCCTGGAGTTCTTGCATTGTGAAAGAACACCTAGAAACACAACCATTAACAAAAGGAAGCATGAAAAACTTATAAACGGAACTGAAGATGAGGTGATATCTTTCTTTGAGAAATCTATTTTCTTTTCATCTCTCATGAGTGAGTAAATAGGTAAGCACACAAAATTACAACACTCATGGCTGAGCTCATTCCAATTTGTGGAAAAAATTGGTCATGGAATTTATAGAATGAAAACCATACAGGGAGAAACTGAGAAACTCCCTATTAATAGCCAACATTTCAAGAGATACTTACAATAGCCACCACATGGTGGTTACCCCCTGAGTAGGTTAGAGTTCATTTCATTTTGCTGTTAGTGTAGTTATATTCTTGTCCTTTCTTTTGTTTTCTGCAAAGTCCATGTTCCTGTTGTTTTGAATCACATTCATTTTCAACCAATTGATGTGTGGTCCTCTAATCTTGTTCTACCTTTTAGAATTGCCCTCATTCACCACTCTTGGCCTTTCCCTTCTGCATTAACTTGCTGATGATTCTGATGTTCCTACATCCATCACTTCCCTACCAATCAAGCAAACTTTCTATCATCCCATGAGCACTAGAGAATCAGTAGTGGAATAGAAACCAAAACCCCTCATGTGCATCTATTGGGAACAATTTGAGATCTGTTGATAAATTGGATATCTGGAGCATGTAAGCACATCTGTATAAAACAAAAAATGTGTAACTACAACTGAACTGGCATGGAGGAATGCTGCATTTAAACAAATCCCACTCACACCTAGCCTAGACTTGTTTATAAGGTTTACAGTCATTCTCCATTGGTCCCATCCACCACACCAAAAGGTCCAATATCTATTAATCACAAGTAAACCTCCTTTCATGGGCTAAGATCACTGTCTCATTCCCTGTGGCAAATCTAATTGTGCTTTAGTCCTTGTGCCTAAAGCTAGAAGTACTTATCTAAAACGAAATGAAATGTCAAGCCCTTGTGCCAATATAGAAGGATAGGTTGTTTGCAAAGCCGGTTAGAGTAAGGACTATTGTTGGGCTCAGAGTATCGATTGACGCAACAAGCCCAAACTTGCTTAAGTGGTTTAAAAATATGGCATGATCCATGATTTCACCCCATTCAATCAATAAATATAACACTTAAATTCTCATATAAAGTGCAAGAAAAACATGTCTTCATCAATCTTGATGAGCAATAAAGAGCTAAGGTACACATCTAAATAGGTATGGACGAACCAGTGATGACCCCAAAGGGATTTTTGGAAGTGGAAAGCAGGTAAAGAAAGGCCAATAAACCTCATAATACTACCATTGGGGAATGCCTGTCAAAATCATATCAGCAAGTAGAAGCTTTTTATCTCTATCCCCTCTGAAGCAGTAATGTTTAAGTGGAACCCATGCTTGTCCATCTATATAGTTTGCATTTTATGTTTATTTTAACACCTTGATACTCTATTGATCTGAAGGTTATTTGGAAAGAGAGATAATTGGTTCACCCAATGGTTTGCCACTTGTTTCAGCCACAACTACCACCCTATTGAAACATGCTCTTACAATAGGTTTTCAATGGGTCCCCTAGAAGTTTGAATTTTTATCTTTCAGAATGATCTGTTTTATCTCATGAATGTTAACTCCTTGCTGAGTCAAATTTTCAAGGCCTGATGGTCCTCTGTTGCATGGGTCATTCATGACACAACCTGTCCATTTATTCTCTCCCTTCATCAGGACCTCTCAATCTTCACGAGCATGCATGCCACATTGGTGCCCGCACAAACCATCACCCCTACCCTTATTAAAATAGTTTGTTGGTTTAACTCGCAAAATCCCATGGCGTCATTATTTCCATTACAACGACTTATAGTGGAAATCCTTCACAAAGCATGCTTAAATCCTTTTTGGGGCCTATTGCAATTACACAAGGCATTCATGGCTTCCAAACCCGATGGGTTTTATTGACTCGAATGTATATATTTCGGGTCTAGAGCCCCATCTCAGATCACTATCAGCCCAAACCCAAAGCTATATAGAAAGCATGCATAAATATCTCGGACTCGCCGATGATTATATAACCGGGCATATTAATTTTCAAATCTGCCCCAACTACCATACGTGGTTTTTCCATATATTCATGTGTTTGTGATGAACCATTAAAGTTAGGGTTTTCCAAAGGGAATGGTAACATAGCGGACCCAAAGGAATTTATGAACCTTAACATATATCTATTTTCGGGTCTACCTCCTGTATTGCATACCACAATCGGTGGGGTCCTAGGGCTTATATATATGTGGTGCTCCCCTATACTCCAGACCCGATGGTTTACTAACCGAAGTATATACATGTTTTGGGTCTGGTATCTATCACTTATCACTATCGGTGGGATCCGTATATACATATATAGTGCACCATAAACTCCCAGACCCACCGATGATAACAAAGTTGAGCATATAAATTTTCAAGTCCGCAATTTGGATTCCGTTGTGTGTTTTGCGACAGTCTTTAGTGCAAATTGAGTTTGGCTTGCTAGGCTTAATCTATGCATAATGCTAAAAACCAGTGGCTGATTCTTTTACATTTGATGTGATAAATGTTCAATAGAGGCGATACTCATGTTTTAAAGCATTTTTGTCGTATATTTATAAGCATGACTGGTGTCTCTTGTTTTTGTAGTCCATGAGTAATGAACGCACAAGCGGATTCAGAAAACCCTTATATGCAGAGGTATTCTATCGAAAGAGCTAGCCTTTGACATTCTCAGTGGGTTTCCAGGCATTACTTGTGTGTTGTGAAAATGAAACCACTCCAGATCGCATCTTGAACAGGACACGAAGTCGTCCTCTCTAATCAATAACCATTCAATGCCCAGGAAATGAAGCACCCTAATGACAAGAAACACCCTTTACGTGTCAATAGTGACACTGACTGTTTTCACCTGTTTCTTCTGATCAACATAATGAAGGAAGCAGAGGAAATGCGAAGAGGAAGGGAAGACTGAGAGTGAGAGGCTTTGAGCATAAATATTACCTCCGAAAGAGGAGAGGGGGCTTTTGATTTTCGAGAAGAATAGTGTTGCTTTATTATGAATGAGGAGGACTATTTTTGAGTGAAGGAGCCATTAGTTTTTGACTCATTGTATTGTTTTGGATCAGAATGTTGTTACTAGCATGAATGTAAATGTGGTTTGTATTTATGCTATTGATGACTTATAGTTCACTATTATTCTTGTTATATTGAATGTGATTTAGTTTCATGGTTAACCTGTCAATGGTCTCTGATTTGAAACTAAATTAAACATCAGTTGTAGTTTTAATTCCTTAGAGGAATGTGGACTCCTATATGAGTGATTCGATTTTAATTTAGATTATACATTCTTGTCTAGGTATGAATTCAATTATTGATTCATTTGGAGTTGAATCTATGCATGATGTTTAACCTTCTTTATCACACTCCTGCTGAACATATATATGATGTTTAAACCTCTGTATCATTCTCTTGCAGGATAGATTAGAGTAGCTAGGACTAGATTAGAGTAAATAGAAGTAGCATAGATAGGATTTAACACATAGAGGTTAGTTGTTCCATTTTGTTGATTTAATGAAAGTCTTCCTCCCGGAAGTAATCTTTCGACATGTTCAAGCGGTTTACGAGGTCCCTTAAAATCCGTCGGATCTAGGCAATCCAAACGAAAGCAATTCCAATTGGGGCTTATGATGGGGTTAGTTCCCATTGCTAGAATAGTGCACATTAGCCATGTCAACAGGATGATGGTAACATGACCAAGAAATTTCAGCAAATTCCAGTGCATGGTTTCGAAGAAATCGGCCTCCATCACCTTCAAACATTTTTAGTTTTTGTCAAGATCCGTGCATCCATTGACCAAATTGTTTTTATGGGGAGGTGCATAATGATTATGGCAACATCTGAAATTTTTAGGTAAACCCATTCTACTATTTGGGAGATATGGAGAAAACAAGTTAGCTACAAAAGGTTGTCTTGTAAACCTACAAGATTCCCTGAAAACCTATAGGATCCTACAAGAGATTTTGTAGGATACAGAACAACACCTACATGATTAGTAGTGAGAAGTTTTAAAAGAGAGAAATACAAGTTGGCTTCATGAGCAAGTGAAAAGGAGGTAGGAGATGGACTTTGCTACATTTTTCCAAGTGAAAAGAATATAGAAAATCCTTCTATTGTGTTGAAAAAGATTGCATTCTAGGGGAATTTTATACACAAAATTTTCATCAAAAATTCCTCATCCATTAAATTTGATAAGAAGACATATACAACCCTCCACATCCATCATAGAAACATGATAGGGGGATTTAACAAGAGGGAACTCACCAGCACAGTGAGGATTCATCATCATCAACATCACCATCTAGTACCTGCACATCAAGGAACAACATTAGATAAAAAAAAGAAAAAACACATGCAACAAATACAAGCAAGGATTTCACTCTCCAACAAACAACATCTACAGGAAGGCCATCAGGTAGGTACAGGTATGCAATATTCTTGACCTCTTCTCTTGAGCATATTATAGTTAGAAATTTTTTGTCAATGCATGAGAGATGAGGTTTTATAAGCTAAGGATGGGTCAGTAGTCTCAGTTGCCTTCAACTAGCTAATTACCACTCATGCCTTCACTCATGTAATGTTGAAAATTTAAATTATGAAGAGTGATTATTTCAAGGAATGAGGACAACAGTTAAAATAAGAAATTTTTGCAAAGGCTAAGTCACCACAACACTCTAATCATTTCATCCACTTCATATTCACTATATATTTATCATTCATCCATCCAATCTCATTCTTGAAAGAAGAGCAAACATATCATCCTCTCAATTTTCACAAACCTACACTACTCCCTTTGAACCCTAGCAATATAGTCCAATCCCTCTTCGTCATCTCTCGTCACGCTCATACACTTAGAAGACCCTGAAAGAGGAGGAATGACTACTACAGGAAGGCAGAATGTTGCTACAAGAAGGAAGAAATGAACAAATTATGTTAAACCCCAATATGGGAAAGCTTAAGAGAGGCCTAATCAAAACAACGGACTCCAAGGCCATGAGGCAATCATCTAGGCCACAAAAGAGAAGAAGAAGGCAATAGAAGGAAATGGGGCATTCATCATCAAAACAAAACTAAACTTGCAGTGATGAAAATATGTTTTCCAAGAGGTCTCCAATATATTTATAAGTTTTTTCCAAGGCCTAAAAATGGGAAAAAGGCATGGGAGTCAAGTTGAGGGCCTCTCCTAGGCTTAGAATATAATTTACGCTTAAAAAGGGTTTTGTGTAGTTTTGACAGAAATTACTACAAGATGTCCTAGTTCTCATCTAAATGCATTTTGAAGGTGTTAGAGGTGTCCAAATGGAAGAACAAGGTAGAAAAAGGTTGATAATGGTGTGGAAGACCTTGCCAAACTTAAAAATATTCAAGAACCCATCTTGAAAAAGGGGAAGAAAGCAAGCTAATGGTCTTAAGAAACAATGATTTTTCTTTGCACAAATATGTTTTTGGGCTTGTCCTTGCAGAACTTACAACCAAGATTCTTAATGCACAAGAGAGAGGCCATGAGGGCCATGAATGAGGCACAATGAGGTCACTAAGTTGCTCATAGGATGAGTAACACTTTCAGCAGGGGGATATGATGGGCCTCTAACTTAGACATACATTGAGGTCCATGCCTCTAAATTAAACATAAATTAAGGCCTATGACCATCCTTCAGCACATTAAACCTCTCTTTCTACATTAGATAATGTATTTTTAACTTTAATATATTTAGCAGGAAGGTTTATGAATAATTGGATATTTGTGCCTAATATTATTTATTTTTGTGGAATATTATGAAAATATTGGGCACATTATGAAGATTTGTTGGAGGAGATACTTTAGGGACTTGTTCCTCACTACTGGAGAATAAATAATAAATAATAAATCAACAATATATTATGGAATTATGACACAAATTGTGGAACTCCAATGATTGAGAAAATTTAGGAATGTGTTCCAAGCCATTTAATGTAGATTCCTAGTACTGGGGACCAGATCCACTAATCAAGTAATTTCGGTGGGGAAAGATTCCTCCTTTCACGAGGAATGATTCCTAATCATTTTGTATAAGTACCAAGTCAAAGTTTCCTATGGGGATAGATTTTCATTAGTATTATTATGGAGAGAAATTGCATTTATGTAGCTCCATTGTATTTTCTTGTAGGGATGAAATTGTATTGATGAAATACTGAAGTTTGGTGTCATGTTTAGGTTCTAAATCTTCTTCTCCTTCATAGGTATCTAATTTTCCTTGTGTTTCACCATTCTAGGAGCCTTAGAGCTCGTTTGTATCATTTTCTTTCCTTCTTTTCACTTCTTATTCACATGCATCTCTTGTTTTTACTTCCTTCCACTTCTGCATTTAGTATTAATGATTTCTTGTTGTAGGATTGAGTTAAGTGATTCATGTAAGTTCTTTTGCAAGATCACAAGCATCATTTTATCCTTGGAAAATATTTTTAATCTCATAGTAATCATTGAGCTATTTGGATTAGTCTTCTGATTCCCAAATCAAGATTTTTAGAACTCCTTTGTGGCAAAGAACAATAAATGTCTGCTATTTTTTAGAGCATGCTAATGAGCTTCAATCAAGTTGGTTCCACTTGCATTAGATCACAAAAAAATTCTATTTCATCACAAAAATTACCCCATTTCATTTTCACTTTGTTTTTTTAGATTTACTAGCTCACTAGTTCTCGAATTTCTACATTTTCAACTAGTAAAGTTTTTCTATTTTTAAGGATGGGTTAAGAGAGGTATTGTTGAGTGATTACACTTGGAATGGGTACCTAAGACATCCTAGTTAACAATAAATTTTGTACCATCCAATTTGGATTTTATTTTCTTGTTCATTTTATGAATTATAATTTCGTATAGTAAATATGTAACATCGTGTAGTGAATTAGGGGATCGTGTAGGAAATCACTATAGCATCATATAGGAAAGCCTGTTTTGAGCTCAAATTGAGAAATTCATAATTTAAGTTGGGATTAGGCCTCTACTTGACTTCCATTCCATCAAGCCCATTTTAACCCTCTTGCTCCACACTTGTCTCCCCTACCAAAGATCAAGGAAAGATTACCATTTGCATTCATAAAGAAAAAAGATTTAAAAAATAAGTTATTTTATATTTACACATGCACATAGTAGTTAGTAATCTATAAATCAGATTTCATGTTCAGTTAGTTTAAATCATCACATGTGATAAATAGGGTTAGTCTAGGTTTCTCTTACATTTAGTTCATGATCTTTATGCAATTTGAATAGGTTTCTTTCATTGTACTTTCTTTCTTGCACTAGGTTAAGATTCAATTTTGAACATTTCATTTTCTGCAATTAGTTTAGGATTTGAATTTAGTACATGCACTCCATTACATCATGACAGTAAAGGAATGATGCATTGTATGTTGCACATATAGTGCTAATACCTCTTATGTTTGTACGATCCCCGTGTTGATAATTAAAGTTGGTAGCCTTTGGAGTTGTAGCATTCTTGTTGCAATACCGAGGCTCATCACCAACCTCAATTTGACTTATGGAATTGGAAATAAGAATCATAGGGATACTATATGACAAAAATCTAGAACTTGGAGAGACAAATTACATAAACACAACTGTTTCAATATTGAGCTCCTAAAATCAAGAAAAATATGTGTATTAGTTTTTTAATTGCATAACTTTTGTTGAAAAAATAGTATGAAGTGATTCCAAGGGAATATTGAAGCAAAGATATCAATATTTGGTTCTAAAATACCTCCCAAAAAAATTAATTCTACATCCATTAAGTCCTCTGAAAGCTATAATATGATGCATGAAGATGAATAATTGCAACATGATATATTAAAATTATGGGACCAATTGCAACAAATTTCTCTCTCATAAAGAACATACAAAGATGAACTAAAATGAAACATGAATGGATTAAAAGAGGACATCGATAGTTTAAAAGAAAAAATAAAAGGTGACATGGATGGTTTAAAAGTAGAAATAAAAGATGACATGAATGGTTTAAAAGAAGACATGGAAGGTTTGAATGGAGGTTTGAAAAAGTTGCTACAAGAAATGTTTCCTAATGATGCAAAGCTATTCCAAGAAAATTATGATGATAACAAAAGAAATGTTAATCATGATTTTAGACACTCTAATTTTGGGTTGAATACCAACCACATTCGAAAGTAAGGATCCGGTAACATTAATACTACATGTGGAACAATATTTTGATCTACATAATGTGAAGCACTCACAAAAGATATGCATTGCATCTTTATATTTAGAAGATAATTAGTTTGTATGATATCAATGACTTTTTTCTTGTAAACCACTTGTCAATTTATGATATTTTTTGGACGAAATGATAACAAATTATGAGGATACAAAGAGAAATGTCTTCTTTAGCCAATTTATAAATCTCGAACGAAAGGGTTCAATGGTAGAGCACATTCAGGACTTCCAAAAATTGAATATTAGGGTAATTGATATTCTATAGGAGCATAGTATTGATCGCTTTAAAGGTAATTTAAAAGATAAAATTCAACATGAGGTTTTCCTTTGGGAACCTAATTCATTGGAGATGACATTTAGGGTGGAAAGAAAAGTTAAAGAAAAATTATGCCAGCAAGGAAGTCTACCAATCACAATTTTAAAGATGGAAGTGTTGTTGCGCTTATCCTCCTACAACTTACAAGGTTGAAACCAAAAAACTAAAGGAAAAAAGAGAAAAATGGAGTTGGTATAGTTGTGAAACAAAATAAGCTAAAGGTCATAAGTGTGCCGAGAAGAAATTATTTTACATAGATTGTGAAGAGGATGAAGAAAAGTAACAAGAAACATCAAAAGAAGAGGATATACACTAAGAATTAACCCTCAAAAATGAACAAATGAATCCAGCCATATCTTGTAATGCATTTGTAGGAATTACCACTCCTTAATATCTCAAGGTAGAAGGAATATCAAGAAAAAAAAAATAATAGTGTTGATTGATTCAGTTAGTACTCATAATTTTATTCATTTTAATATAGCCAAAGAATTGAATTATTTTCTTTACCCAGCATCAGAGTGTTAAGTGATGGTTGCAAATGGTGGAAAAATAAATTGATCTGGAAAGTGCCATAATATGAAGCTAACCGTGGGTTAATATGTATTAAATGTTTGAATGATTTCCATTCCAATGGGTAGCGCTAATGTTATACTAGGAGTCCAATGGTTACAATCTTTGGGGATGATAACTCTTAATTTTCAAGTACTCTTCTTGAAATTTTTCTAGGAAGGAAAAGAAATTGAATTAAGGGTATAATAGGGAAACCAGGGAAGATAATAAACTCTAATGGAATGAAAAATGTCTTGAAGAAACAACAACAAGGGAATAATTGCATAATTATTCTCACAAGAGGCTACCACACCAAAATCATCCATTTCTCAAGATCTGCAAAAGGTATTGGTCAATCATACCAAGGTAATTGAGACTCCCAAAGGCCTAAAACCTATTTTTTATTATGAGAATTATATTCAATTGATTCTAGGAAGTGTTCCTCCAAATTCCAAGCCTTACAGATATCCCTATGCCCAAAAGAGTCAAATTGAATGCATGGTTACAAAAATGGTAAAGGCTCGTATAATTAAACCTAGCTAAAGTTCTTCCTTTTCTCAAGTAGTAGTAGAAGGCTAGATCATGGCATATGCATAGGGATTATAAGGAGTACAAAAAAGATACTATTAAAGATAAATTTCCCATTCCTATAATTGATGAATTATTGGATGAATTAAATGGAGCAATTTAATTCAACAAGTTGGATCTTTGTTCAAGATATCATAAAATTAGAATGAAGACTAAGATATTTTGAAAACAACATTTAGAACTTATGAAGGTCATTATGAATTTTTGGTCATGGCTTTTGGCCTCACTAATTCACCTTGCACATTTCAAGGTTTGATGAACTCCATTTTCAATCCCTTCCCTAGAAAATGTATGTCAGTATATTTTGATGATATACTAATCTACAAAAAGTCCTAGAAGGATCATGTTCAGCATGTTGACATGACACTCAAACTATTGGAAGGGAAACAACTATATGCAAAAAAAATCCAAATCTTTTTTGAAGTACAAGGGATCGAATATTTCGGTCATATTGTATCTCATGAGGCTATTAAGGAAGAACCTAACTAAATTAAAGTTATTAAGGAATGGAAAATCCCCACAACCCTAAAGATTCTTTGAGGATTTGTCAGGTTGACAAGGTATTATCACAAATTTGTTAAGAATTATAGGAGAAGAACAGTGCCTCTAACAACATTAATGAAGAGAGAGGAATTTTCTTGGAATCTAGAAGGAGCTAAGGCCTTTGAAAATCTTAAAGGGGCAATGTGTCAAGCACCAATCGTAGCTACACTAGACTTACAAAAACATTTATTGTGGAATGTGATGCCTCAAGAAATAGAATTGATGTTGTTTTAGTCCAAGAAGGAAGACCCATTTCTTTTGAAATTCATCCAATCGATGAAAAGTATTTACACACACCTAGTTATGAGAAGGAAATGTTGGCTATATTCCATGCACTAAAGAAATGTTGACCTTAACTAATTGGAAGCCACTTCAAGGTAAAATATATCATAATAGTCTTAAATAAGAAAAAATATGGGAGTATCCCACTAGCACAACTCATCATGCAAGGAAGACCAAGGCAGATTATCAAGTGGCACAACTTATTTGCGTCGGGATAAAGGCATTGAGGGCCAATACAAGCACTTAGGCATAGGTTATATGTGGTAGTTATGAATTAGAGTGTAGACTTGAGGTGAAAGTCGTCGATGGATAATACACAACTATAGGTTTAGTTTCTATGCAACAATAAATACCAGGAGTGTAGATATTTTGTGTTATAAGAGAAACCCATAGTGTAGCCATAGTGTATTTTACAATTTTAGAATTTCTTCTAGTATCTTTGTCACATATTCATCAGAATACCTAAGTGTGTATAAAAACATTCATCTGTATTTCTCATTTTCATTGAATAATTTCTAGCATATAAAGTTCAGCGAATAATATAAAATTTCCTATTATGATTCTCTAATGCTTCCTTCTATTTGAAGGAAAGTATCTATCATCTGAACTTTTCCTTTACATGTTTATTATGAATAACATATGTATGTTTTCTATATGTCATCATATATTTATATATGTATATGTGAATATGACGGCAGAGAGCCCTTGATTACTTTTTTTTTTTGTAAATTTTTTATGAACCTATTTTGACAGATCTGTGTATATATCTTTCAGGTTAAGTGTTATTGCCCTTCATGGTAGACGTAAAACCATATAACGGACTCTTTATATCTTTCTCCATAACAAGAAATGACTGAACACCCTACATGGTGATGAAAGCTCAAAGTAGCACAAGTTTTTCCTAAACTATAAATTTTGACAAAGCCCTTAGTGGAAAGAAGATTACAACATGTGCTAATACAATCTACAACATGTAATTTTTCAAAATTAATGAAAGATTATGATTTTTCTAGTGGAAAAAATGTATATCTACATAGGTGTATATCGAAGGTTTCCGTACTTTAAAACCAAATACTTAATCTGTCTTTGTAATTTGTC
>APFE030062142.1:20645-35128 GCA_000404065.3 Pinus taeda | reverse complement strand
CCCTTTATCCTAATATTTTTAATGATGGTAATTTTTCCCCTCTTGGTATTAATGATTTTGCAGAAAATAAAGAGGATGATCTAAATGAATTACCAATAAGTTTTTATCAAGATAGAGAAACAGTTGTTGATCATTCTTTTACCATTAATCAACATGAAATTCTTGTTCCTCTTTTTTTTGATATATTGAATGAGATCAAAGGGAATTCTAGAGAATCTTGTGAGGTCATTTATGATAATTACTCTAACATTGAGGATGTTGATTTCTATTTTTCTCAAGAGAATCTTCATGATAAAATTCAAATAAGATCTGAGAATAAGGAACATTTCAATTTAGAAATTATTCCAACTTATCCTCATTTTAGAGTAACAAATTATCTTCATGATTTCACCATTCAAGAAAACATTCCAATTTATGATTCATATCGTGATCAAGCTCTCATTCTTACTCATAATCATAATTCGTTTTCTAATTCACAAGTTGGAATTCACAATTACTCAAATTCCATAATTCTGGCCAATCCTTGTGAACAAGAAATCATTTCAAAATGATCCCAATTGTGTTGTAACATTGGTTGTAACAATAGTGATTTCATTTTATTTTTGTTTCCTCCTTTATTTTGTTTAAATTTAGATTTATTTTTTGATTTTATTTTTCAAAATTTTAACACTTTACGCTGCCATATTGAGCGCTTTATTATCAAACGTTCAATTGATGAATTGCCTTATTGGGAAATTGAAGTTTCATGTTATAACCATGAACATCAAAAGCTGTTAACATGTCAATGTCAATTGATGTTCATTTCTTATCAAAAGTTTCTATCTCCTCAAAGGCGATATCAACAAGAGAATGTATCTTTAGAAATCTGCCAGCAATCCGATTTAATTAAGAATTTTCTATTTTATTTGAAAGATTCCATCCATTTTTCATTAATTCACTTGAAAAATATTTGGAAAGTTTTCTTTCCTAGAAGATTCTCAATAATTTAACATTTGTACATAATACTAACATTTTTTTTCAGGCCTTTGAATTTGAAAACTCATATCTACAATCTAGCCTATCATCTCCTCTTTTGAACATTGCCCAATCATTAATGGAAATCCATCCAGATTTCTATGATCAAATTGGTATTGAATTGGAAAGTCAATTTCAAGAGAACGAGATTTTAATTAAGTTGCTAACAATAACTGTACATTCTAATTTCATATTTAATTTTCTTATTTTAATTGCATTTGTATTTTTATTACTAACATTTGAACTATACATATATGGAATAATAAAAATGAGAGAATGGTTACACTGGAAATATGACTAACCTAGTCATTTTCATGTATATGGTTAGAATAATAGTAGAATTAATTTAGTTAGTTTTTTTTGTATAGTTAATTTGTTTTTGATAGTTTTGTAGATTAAAAAATAAAACAAAGCAATCAACCTTCTCATGCATGTTCACTGAAACATTTTCTCCTTATCAAAAAGTTTTAATTCTTGCTTTCCTTTTAAAAAAATTTACAGCAATACCTCTACTCTGCCTATTTTGAATAATGTCTTCATTAAATTCAGTTAAGGTTTCACTTGGGATCGATCGCCTCAAAGCCACTTTTCTTCATTTCAAGATTCCCTTTTAAGATTTTCTTTTGAAATTTATATGAGAAAGGTTTTGAAGATATAAAAGGCTCATGATCCCATTATCTCATGAAATGTATGACTGTCTATGATAAACTTAATTCTAATTCAATCATTATTAGTCATTCTAACCTTTCGCGGTAATCATATGAAGTTCATATTATCTTCCTCGAAATTTGCTAAGTTGACCTTAAGGATGTCCATTCTGCTGTGTGCATACATTCAAATCTTTTTTGACATTTTTTCACAATTAGTGGCTTTATCCCATTCTGATCTTTAGTTTATTATTTGATGTTGCAATACGCATCATATTCATTTACTAAAGGCATTATTGAACAGTGACTATAACAATACATATTTCTCTCAAGTTATTCAGAATAAGCAAAGGTAATAAATTGTTTTTTCAATTCAAAAGGGAAGACCACTTTCATATTTATTTATGGTAAATTTTATATTTCCTGGACATGAATAAATAGATTTTTATTTAGGCTGATTGCTCACTTTGATTTAGAATAAATAATGATATGATTTTTAACAAAAGCATTCGTTTGATAAATCCAACAAAGGATTAGAAAATTCATGAAGTAAAAACTATAGAGAATTTCCTTCTAGGTATCCATTCACAAGTTCATTCTCATCTCTTATTAGTTTCTCTTTTCCTTAGTTTACTTTTGATTTGTGTTCTGTTTTATTTGCAAGTTTTCATTTGTTTTCAAAAAACTTGAAGTAAGCAGCAAACCCATTTCAAATTTGCAACAGGTTAAGGGAAATTTTATTTGTGATTCATTAGAATTTAAGCATTTTTTTTAGCTTTTCTTTCATTCGTTAGAAAACCCAAGTGAAATTTAAAACATATTCGTAAGATTCATGTCTGAAATGTTTTCACTTAATTTTCATATTGCTAATAAAAGATCTCCGATAATCAACTTTACTGATATTGCGACAACCACATAATTCCGGACCCGATATGAAATTCAAATCAAATTCATAAAAATATCGTGTCCATTCAATCACAATAATGGTAGGAGCATAACTTTAAAAGGACCAATTTCATGGATCCGATATGTTATTAAAATCCCATCATAAAGTTATCAGGTCCACTCTTCATCGCATATCAGCATCGCAAGAATCATATTGTGTTACATTGGGTACTCAAAATTTACCGATTGTCGATTAGCTACGTCATCCATCGCATCACCGATATCGCAATCGCTTCATCGTATTTTTATGCTCACATCACCTCTCTAAATCTAAGATGTGTGTTTTGCGATATGGGAAGCACAATGTAAATATTCTCCAATCCCCGATATAATATTTCTTTAATGATGTGATCACTTCATTTCATCACACATGTTCTCATCGCATGTTCTTAATCGGCAATTTGCCATTGCAATCTCCGATGTGATAGCTTCCAGTGCATGCCTTTGAGCCATTAACATTTAATCGATATATAGCATAGCAACAAAAGTGAATTCTTGCAAATTAAAATTCAAGCATGGTGAAGAGACATGTGATGTGAATCATCTGATACAGCAATGTGTTATTTTAAAAGCGATCTTGGGTAACCACTATAGTAAAAAAGCAATTAATGACCAATTTGCAGCATATTTAAATCATTTTGATTTCTCATATATTCGAGTTTTAAATATATAATTCCATAATTAAAAATGGAATTCAAGACCTCTCTATCTTCATATTAAATTTTATCATCTTGAATTTGGTCTTGATTCTCAACAATTTATAAAATCATGGAATTTATATGAAACTTATAATATTTTGAGAAACAGTCATTACTACAAATTCTCATTTTCATTTCTGATGCATTTGTTTTCATTTCAATTCCCTTGAAAACTAAGCATTCCATCTTTACATTTGGCTGCTTGCTTTAGTGTAAATTCAATAAATAATGATGTTGAGTTATAGGATTTTGGTTAGTTTGACTTTTTCATGTTTTTAATGTTAATTAAAATTAAAAGTCAGCTAGTTTGGAGAAACTGATACCTTTCAGGTAAGGTCAAAAGCAATTATCCAATGGTAAGATTCATGTACCCATTTTCATTAATTTCCATTTCTTTACTTTAGTTTCAGTTTTGTTTTTCTAATATATAAAAATCTGTTTTGCAGCTCTTCATAAAAGCTTCCAAACCTCTGCCAGATCATATTTTCAAAGTCTTATACTTTTCTCCTGGCTTTATTTCAATAAGCAGCGATAATATTCATTGAAACAGCTACACCAAGAAGTTTCTGAACCTTTAGTTTGTTTCTTTAAGCATTCATTTTATTAGAAAATGATTAAGATGATGCTTTGAAACAAGAAGATTAATATTAGACAGAAGGTTTTCATTGTGGCTGAATTTTATCATCACTGCTATCCTAAAAAGCCTAAAACACTCACAACCCTGCAAGGTATGATTTTCCCAAATCTCGACATGAGAATGATTGATTACATGATTATTTTCTTTTTCTTCATATTGTTGAGACATTGGTATAAACATTCTTGTTTGAGTTTATCTTTTGAAAATTGGATTTTCCTTTCCACTTTTAAAATTTTCTTCATTTTTATTTTGTTTGCTGATTTCTTTTCTCACTTTAGCATAAGAATTATTTTCCTTTGGTTTTCAATTTGGATTTTTGTGATTATGCCATGATTTATATGGAAGGCCTACTTGTTATCTAACTATGGCCAACATACATGGAGAAAAATTGTTAATAGTCACCTATTAGCTTTTCTTAAATCTCTTAGTGAAGTTTGATTTTCTTATTATAAAGGTAGACATACTTAAGGAAGAGATTACCAATCAAGAGAAGTTGGCAAAGTATCATAAAATCTGGAAAAATTTCTTTTTCATCGAAATTGTAATCATTTTGAGATTTCAATATTTTATTAAGATCTTTAAAAAGTTCTATTATCAGTCAAGAAAAGTTATTTTTAACCAAGTAAAGACACTTTACATCAAAACAGCTTTAACTCTGAAATTGTCATTCTTAACTCTTAAGGAGTCAATGATTCTCCTTGTCCCCAAAAGTCTTATTTTTCTAGAGTGTGATTAACAAATATATTTAAACTTAAAAGATAAGAGGTCTCATCATGAGTCTGCTTACCATGATCATAGTGGAAAAATAGGCTGACATTACCAACACT
The DNA here is from genome assembly GCA_000404065.3 of Pinus taeda. NCBI lineage: Eukaryota > Viridiplantae > Streptophyta > Pinopsida > Pinales > Pinaceae > Pinus > Pinus taeda. Next base: position 30,360 of record APFE030062142.1, on the reverse strand, counting down.
GCTAAACAAACCAGGGTAATGGCTTATGGTTGCAAACAATTATAAGACAAGGGGTCTCATCATGAGCTAGCTTGCTCAGTCCAATTATAACCAGTGAATGGCATTGTCAACTATCTGGCCACCAAACTAGTACAATGGCTTTTAAGATTTATAACAAAAATAATAATAATAATACATATATAAATGGATTTATCTCTAGGTCAATAATCCTTAAAGAGATGGGATTCTGAATCATTGATGATTAAAAGGTAACCCTGTCGAGACTATGGATGTTTGCTCGCAACAGTGGCTCTACCTACGGTAAATGAGTATATTTTAAAAAGCTAAGCTGTAAATTGACCCCTGCTTTATCTCTACAACTAATTAAGGACCGATATAGAGTTTTGAAATATTTTAATTTATGAGAAATTTGAGGAAAATTTACAGTTAGATGCTTCTAGCTTTTATTCAAATTAACGAACTTAGTCAAACATTTCAAACATAATTCTCTATTCTTTAATTATTTTTACTTTAATTTTAGGAAAATATTATTCATATTGAATAGAGATAACTGGTTCTTCTCCTGTGTGTCGCCATTCTTGTGGTGAAAACACAACCCCCCCATTATTGATTTGCTCAACTCAAATAATGGGAACCCTTTCTAAATTTTTTTTGGCTAAACACCTTTTTGGATTTTTATTTAGTCGGTTGCCCTACGCTTTCATTAATTTTTCATTTTCCTTGAATTCTTGTTTTGATTTCTTTGCTAAAATTGATTTTTTATAAGCTTCCCATTAATGTTTGTTTCGCCTCATTTGGTCAACTGGTTTGAAAATGGTTCTCCTTTGAAGTCACATCATTTATCTGGCATGGGTTAAAAATGCATAAAATGTACAATACTACATTTTGTAAATAAATTAGTTCAATAATGCATTTATTGTAAATATTAACCTCTAGTTAGTTTTTACTAACATTTTTCATTTTTTTTACTTATACAGCCAAATTATGAATTATCGGGATTTTATTAATTTACTCGAATTTCCCAAATTGATTACTAATCTCGAAAACCCAAAATTTCAAAGTGGTTGTAGTTTAATTTTCATTTTTATTAAAATGGCTTGTGTTTTGAAAACTAAAATCCATAAAATAAAAACAAAAAATAAATTGATATTTAATGTTAAATTTTAAATTAATTAATAATTAATTTAATTAATATAAAATTTAATACATAAAATATGAATATAATAAAAAAATTTTGATGGCATCGAAGGCTTTGATCGCATCGGGAGTTTTCAAGTGACACATTTCTAAAAACCCCGAAGGACTCAATCGTCCCGATTCTAATAAGCATAAGTCAAAGGGGCATTAACCAAGTCACGTTATGAGGTTTATGTTTTGTTTTAATTTCAAACTCATTCGAATGAGTTAATCGGATCGGAGCTTCCATATAAGACAAGTTTAAAAAACTCTTCCATCCTCCCGATTGCGAAAAGGCATAGCACAACTAATCAAAGCGTCATGTGTAATTAGTGGAGGTAATATGAGTTTGAAATGATTTGTTTTTTCCACTCATACGTATGAAGAGTGGAGGTAATATGAGTTTCAAAGGATTTGTTTTTTCACTCATACGTATGAAGAGTGGAGTGTTAGGTTAGGGTATTTTAGTTTAGTTTAAAATATTCAATGTGTAATTAATAAATTTTAAATTAATTAGATTAATTAATTTGTAACATTTAATTAATTTGATTAAATTTAAATTAAAATATCATTCAGTTTAACATTAATTAGTTTTTGATTAGATTAAATTTGTTTGTAAATAATTAATTATATATCAGTTAGTTAGATTAATTAATTGGTTTAATTCATGATTGAAAATTAAATTAGAATTAATTAGAATTCTAATTTAGGATTAGATAATTAATTGAAATTCTTTTTTTTAGCCCAGCAACAGAATTTCCAGATTTACATCAGATTTGATCCATCAACTTTGGAGGCTCATAAATTGAGTTATACTTGGGCAAATGAGGCCCACGACGGCTCATTGGAAAGATAAAATCAAGGAAAATATTTCTAAGGAGGTTTCACTAACAAATTTCGTCATTTATTGGGTCAAAAATCAAGCAGAAGATCAAGCTACTAATTTCTAAAACAAAATCAATTTGCTGAGTTTTATTTTCTGCATTTTCACTTGTCCAAGCCTCTTCTCAATGCAGATCCATTTGTCAATAATATCCTTGGCCAATCAAACCATCCCATGCATCAATTGAAAGCTTACATTTTATTTTCAATTATTTATTTAATTGAATCTGATTGGATTTATTTTAATGCCAGAAATGATATTTTGATTTTATTGTTGCATCTTAATTCATTTTGATTTCTTTTTGTAGGAAAACAGCGGAAGAAATATGAAGAAATGGATCTCAATCAATGAGAATGCTCCAACAATTGAAGATTAGAATTTTTGAACAAATAAATTTGGATTTGACAGATTTACCTTCAACAAACTTTTCTCTCAAAAATTCCTTTACAAATATTATAAATAACAGATTGCAGAATGTAATAGAGGCTGCTCCCCTATGCAATTTTAGACTTCTAAAAGCACTATTGTAATAGTAATTTAGATTTGTAGGAGAGAGGAGAGAAAATCTCAGATCTGGGGATTATTGAGGATCTTTCCTTTGTATCATGAATCATGTATGAGGGCCAGAGCTTGCACTATTGTGGCTCTAGTTTTGAAGGCAGAAGTTCAAGCAATGTAAAGGACTGTTGGAGACCAAGGTCAGAGAGATGGATGCAATAATTTCGTATTCCTAATACTACTATTTCAAATATCAGTTTCATTTTTATGGTAACAAGAATGTATCATTTTATTCATGTTTGTGCACTCTTGTCAATATGGGTAATTTGTCTCAGTCTTGTTATTATGTATCTCTGTTCTTATGGATTAAATTCTGATTTCTAAGTAACTACTTGCTTAGAAATCTATCTTATAAAACTAATTTATTAAATAGTAATGTGTTATGAACTATTTTTACATATTATTGTTTAATTATTGGATATATTGATTTGATAATCAATATCATTTTTGTGAACTACTTCCTGGAATGTTGTTGGTTTATTATTTCAGTTAAAAGGTCTCAATAGAATTTGTTTTGATATCTATAATATCAGTTAATTGAACTACTTCATTAACTTGATATTCATTATAAACAAGACATGTTTAAATCCCAATATTTTAATTATCTTGCTCTTAGTTGGGTTAAATCTATATCTGCCTAATTAAGATAGGATTTAGATTAGTTTCTTTTGCTTGCATCTTAGAATAAGCTTGTATTTAGAGTAATTTCTATATTCTTTTAAGTCCTCTTCTCAAAGAGGCAAAGCTTTAGTTGTGGCTTGGCTAAACCCAAATCAGCTTAAGGGTCATTCTCTTGCCTGATCACCAAGAAGAAGTGATCCAATATCCCTAACTATTGGTAGTAAAAGATACATCATAAACCAATAGCGATAGGGAGAAGGTAACTGGACCTATTTAAACCATTCGGAGCCACCACATCAAACGGAAAATGAGCTTCTTTAAAGTCCGGACCAGGTGGTTATCCCCTAGTGTTGTTGCAGCGATTTTCGAGGCATCAACGCACTCCTCCACCAGGACTTGCTCTGTGGGCCAGTTTCCTAGGAGATGGGTGCCATGCCCCTTGTACTTTTTGGTCAGATGTTTGGGGATGTCTTTGGGGGCTATTATTCAAGACCCAAGAAAAATTTCTATAAGAATTTCACATGGAGATGAAATATAACAATTAAAATAAGGGTAGGGGTAAATAGTTTTTTTTAAATTCTCAGAAAAAGTATTTAACTGATAACGATTAGTGTCAACTTAACCATATGACTCACAGAAGAGGCCAATACGTCAACCCTATGTACACTAAAAAATTCACAAATGATAACATTATCATGATGAGAAACGTAAACTCACAATTTCTAAAATCAAATTTCTATCAGTTATTTGGTATCAAACTTTAGGACCCACTACTAAATTCATCATTAGAGAAAATATATCCGCTATAGCCACCATTAACTTGAGGCACTGGGTAAACTTAAACTTAAATTAAATAATAATAAAATAAAAATAAACTTACATGAGATGATAATTTAAATAAACTTAAACTTAGATGATGCAGGCCCATACTAGTGAGTTACCTAGTAAGGTGACATGCCCATCTTCCACCATAATGGGTACTTTCCTAGATGGTCGTTGCACAAAAGTTAAGAAACATAAGGAAAATGGTTATTGTGAATAGTCGCAGCTTAAAGTGAGAGAGATGATATGAAAATAACTATGCTTCTACTCATGTTGACATCAAGATATTTCCTTTTCCTGTCAGTGACCACCATGAACTCGTATTCAAGTTGCATCTCATTTAAGAAACAGAGAATTATAGTGGTTTCAGTGGAAAATGGATGACCATGTACAGTGATGGCCATTATTACTCTGTATATATCATAGGCAAGGCTTAATCTCTGTCTCTGTTACACAGAAATTACTTGCGATAGGCAAGGCTTAATCTTTGTCTCTGTTACACATAAATTACGTGCTAGAGAACTAAATCTTAGGAATAGTCCATAGGCCCAACTCTTTTCATAGTGTGGAAGTGGAGACCCCTTTGGTTCTAGACGGGAATGAGGATCAAAATGACATCTGAAATTTGATACTTTTGGGTATTTCTAGCTATCCAAAAATTAATATTTAGTTAATATTTTATTGAGTATTTAGTTCTATAGGTGTTGGAGTGACTTTTTAAAATATTTTTTTAGAATATTATTATTAATAATTTAAAACCACATAAATGTGGATGATGATATTGAGTTGTTATTGCAAACAACCAGCCGATAAATTAGGTAAAGCCCCTTATTTTTTAATGTAGTTACTGGTTGTTTAGGGAGATATCTAAGAAGATAATAAATGTAATTTGTTCTTAAACATGGAATAGGTCCACTTAGTAGTTGATGGGTAATAAATAAGACTATAGAGTATTTAAAAAAACAAATAACAATAAAGGGTAATTCTTGTAAACCAATAAGAATATTTTAACAAAATATAAATACAAATAGATATAGTTTTATTTGATACTTTCAATGTTGTTTTTTGTGCCAACCATGTTTTCTCTATTGATTCCTTCCTTAAAATGAGTATTTGATGGTGCTCGAGTGACTTATGGGTTATTTTCTATATTCTTGTATTGTATATGGCTTTAGTTCTTGGCATATTATGAATTTTAAAGATTTCATATTAATTGTCATTAAATACAAGGAATGTCAATTACTAAAAGTCATATTATAGCTCTTTTATGGATATAAAATAAGTTTTTTTTTTTTTTTTTTCCCTAGGCATATTAGAGGGAAACAATAACAATTATATACTTGTTTGTTTACATTATGAAGAAAAATAAAAGTAACCAATTTTTTATTAAAATAATCATCCAATTTGGATTAAATGAAACAGAGTTATATGTTATAATGTTCACATTTTCCCTAGAAATCACATATAGAGCAAAGGGTTTACCCCTTTCCAACCTAGATTTAGGTCCAACCTAAATCTAGGTTCGTCATGAGGACCACCATAAAGAGCAATATCAAGTGATCAATATAATATATAAACCTAGGACCTTAAACTCCCAACCCAACTATTAAATAATAAAAATTAATTATATGTTATATGTTATTTAAAATTAATTGTTTTAGGGATTTTTGGGGATAGTTGCATTGTTTGTAGATTAAATATATTTGAGTAGAGTGTCTAGATTTAGTCAATTGAGTGCATTTCATAATTGTAGTAATAATTGAGTCTAGAGGGTTTGTACAACCCACATAGGCGAGACATGTAGCCATAATGTAAGTAAATATACTATAATTAATAATTTAATAGGATATACTTAAATTTGAAAGAGATTGAATTTTTTAAATTAAAAAATATAATAAATTTATATTAATTAAGCGGAGAGGTGCTCTACAACAAAGTATTTGGTATATATGTAGGTGTAACTTAAGTATGTAAACAATTTTAAATGTTTATTCAGTTAAAGAAATGAAAATAATAAAAATCAATTTGTTATACTTTTATTTTATTAGTAACTTGGAAATAGATTTGTTACAATACCATGTGCCAATAGCAATGTTTATCAATACCACATGCACAAAAACCATAACCTATTTCATATTTTATAACAATGTAACAACATTCTTAACCATGGATATTCACTCCCACTTTAGCGTGGATATTATTAAATTGTAAATATAGTTTGTTACAATAGCATGGCTTATCAATAACACATGCCAAAAAAAACATAGCTTACTTAACAATCAAGATATTTATAACATTATCACAAGATTTTTATCCACCTTCACTTTACCATGGATATTATTAACTTATTATTAACTTGTAATTAAGCCAATACCATGTCTACCATGGCTTATCAATACCTTATGCCCAAAAAACATAACTTATTTCAGAATCAAATTAAATGCGAAGATTCTTAACCACGGATATTCAAGCCCACTTTGTCATTGATATTATGAACTTGTTAATAGGATTTGTTATAATACCAGTGGCCAATACCATTTTGTATCAATACCAAGTGCCTAAAAATCATATCTTATTTAACAATAAAAATATTTTATAACAATATTCACCCTCTTATTAACTTGTAAATATGATTTGTGATAATACCATGGGCTAATACCATATCTTATCAATACAACATGACCACAAACCTTCATTATTTAACAATAAAAAAATCATAAATATTTTAATTTCATTTCATTTTATAACATTTTTTAATTAAATATAAAAGTAAAAATTTTATAATTACTTTAGAGATATCTCTAAAACTTTTATCCTCACTAATACTAAAAATATTACCATAGAGATTAAATGAAAGTTTTAATAAAATTAAAATTGAGCATACTTTTATACATGAAATTGATATAACATAAATAATATTATTAACAACAACCATATATCCATTATCCATTTTAACTAACAATCCAAGGGATGAGAGAAAGAAAAGTGACAAAGAATAATAGAGGAAATATAGTGCATGATTCTTTTAAGTTTTTCATTATTGTATTTTTTTTTTACATGATTGATCCAAAATAGAAGTTCAATATATTACAACCAATTCAGTTTATTTAATTTAGATACTTTCTTAGACATAATACAATGGGATCAAATTTAACAAGGGAGGGATACTCACAAAGCTTGAGGGTAGAGAGAGATGGGGGGGGAGAGAGAGTAATGGGGAGAGAGATGGAGAGAGAGGAAGGAAGAGAGAAATAGAAAGGGAGAAAAATATAGATGGAACTAGATGGGGAGAGACATGGGGGAAAGAACAAAGACAAAGAGATAGAGGTGGAGAGAGAGAGGAAGTGACAAGGGAGAAATGGAGAGAGAGAGCCAGATAGGAGAGGGAAGAGAGAGAAGAGGAGAGAGAGACACATAGATGGATGGGAGAGAGAGGAGGAGATAGGGAGGGAGATAGTGATTTAGTTAGAGGGAAGAAAGAGAAGGAAAGAAAGAGAGGGAGAGAGATACAGAGTTGGAGGGGGGAGAGAGGGAGGTAAGAAAAATTACATAGAGGGAGAAAGGTGGCTAGATATAGGGAGTGGAAAAGGAGATATGGAGCGCAAGTGAGGGATATAGGAGAGTAGGAGCGAAGAGAGAGAGAAGGGGAATAGATAGAGAGTGAGAGGAAGAGGGAAGGAGAGAAAGATAGATATGTAGAGAGAGTGTGTATGTTTGGGGGTAATATAGAGTGAGGGAATAAGAAAGAAACACATAGATACAACTAGTCTAGATCCATCTTAATGTTGGATCTACCAAGAGGAGAGAGTGATCAAATATCCTTAGATATAAACCTATTAAAGTGAAAGGAGATTTGATCCCTCTCTTAGGTAGATGAGACCTTAAGATGGATCTAGCCTAGTTATATTAAAATAAAATTATGATAATTTTTGGTTAATTATATTGAATTAATATTCAAAATAAATTATATTTTAATTTAATTACAAAAATGACCTAAAATTTATTTAATTTAAAAATTAATTTGCATAAGGCAATGAACCTTTTACTTTAAAATAAATTATTATTTGATTAATAATGAAGACTACTCAAATATTTAATGGAATTTCTTTCAAAATATAATTAAATTATATAAATATATTTGAAACAAAAAATTAGTATTATAAGTTAGCATAGATAAGTTGGAAAAAACCCATTAAAACATGGAAGTTGGGGAAAATTCCCTAATAATTCTAAAAAAAGTAAGTCATCCCACCAAAAATGGAGAAGCCAAATTTGCGAAAGATTCCCCAATAATTCTGAAGAAAAAAAAGTTATTCTGCCAAAAATGGAGAAGCCTTAAATTTAGATCCATCTATTCAGGGATAAGTGCCCATGGATAATTATTGACACCTAATCATTGGGATTGGGTGTATATGTGTAAAATAGCGTAAATAGAAAATAAGGAGAGCTCGAATATGAAGAGACACTTGGAGATGAAGCTCAACAGTTTCTCCCTCCATGTATATATCTATGATCAACCTTAATGCAAAATCACAATTCATTTCAGGAGTTTCCTCTTTTCCTCACATGGTATGAGAGTGAGCTCCCAAGGTAAGTTGTTGTTATGTAGCTCCTATCATTGATTTCCATTATTCTCTGCACTCTACCTATCTCCTTTAATAAAAAAAGTCACTTGTGAATTTCCTAATGCCCATTTGTATATTTTTCTCTGTGTGCCCAAGCGCTCTCCTTGGTTTTGAATAGTTTGTAAGCTTGAGCAGTGTTTCAATTTTTTTTTGTGAAAAGAAGCATTTAAGCTAGAGCAGTGTGAGATTTGAAGCCACAATGGTGTGAGCGTTGAAGCTAGAGCATTGTCTTCACGTTTTTTATGGAGTAATTCTTGTGTAGAATATTTGATATTTAAAGTGATTTGTGAACTTTGATTTATGCTTGGGTTTTGAACAGTGACAAAGTGTGTCTCTCTCTTCGTGGCTTTGAGACATTGCTTCGAGCCCCTTGACAACTCCACCTTTTGGCCCATCCACCTTCCATACCACAATCCTCTACCAACATATAGCATCTATTGTTGCATTGACTATGATTGTCATTATAATCCCCAAATGCATCATACAACCTCACACTATACCTCCTCCTCCATACCGCAATCCACTCCTCATGACTTAATTGCTATGGTATTATTGTGTCATATTACGTTAAATGTTTCCCATATATTACATATCCCCATTGCCCATATTACATATTCGTTGTTCCATATTACTACAACTCTCCTACCTGAGTTGAATGGTATAATGACGTCAAATCCTCGTCAATCATTGACCCCTACCCCATATACACCCTCCCTTAAACACTCCCTCCTCCATATACTTCCTCTCCCAAATATACCCTCCCCTATATAAAACCTCTCACCAATAATGCCTTTTTTTTAATATATGAGAGTGTGTTTTTCTCAAACATTACCATTAGAAGTGCAATTTCTTATAGTATATTGGCCACAAAGTATATTTTTTATCTAGTACACAAATTTAAAATTCATTCATTGATATCTATTCTTGGATTAGCTCTATCAGAAAAATAGAATTATCATGAATGGTCATTGTTAGGCATGGAATCCCCCAAGGCATGTTTTGGGGGTCAAAACCCAAGTTTGTTGGCATT
>APFE030062132.1:0-14690 GCA_000404065.3 Pinus taeda | reverse complement strand
CGTTATGAGCTCGCACTTTGTCGTTCTAAGTTGCTCGTTCACCAACAGCCGTCGCACTTCATGCCGGTGGTCGTGCCAAAAACCGCAAGTCCTTACATCCTCCTCCACCTGAAATCGTTGTCGTCCTCGACAACATACCATCCTGGTAGCCATCCACAAAGATCATCAACATTTATCTCATCCTCGGTCCATGATGTCAACTCCTCCACATACTGCAAACATCCCTGCAACATATGTAGAACTCCCATCTCCATCATGTGTCGTCCCATCCTATGAACTGTCCTCCTTGTCTACCTGATGCCAACATCTCTTCGTGCACTTTCAGACCCCATGTTTGAACTAGTTGGGTAGCTAATCCAACTGTCATGCTCAAGCCATGAGAGTGAACATCCTTATGCCTTTACCAGTCTATCTCAGATTCTGCCACATCTTGGACTCACCAAGAATCTCACCCATGCTCAGGTCCATGGAAACCCCATCCCATCTGCAACATGTCATGATGCTTGATGCCAAGCCATCCCTGCACCATTTGCCATACCTTCTCAACCTGTTTTAAGGACTCACTGCCATGAGCAGCTAACAATGAGCCCCATCTTCTTTGCCATCTAAGAAGATGTGGAGGGAGTAGAGCCTAAAGGCTCACCCTCACTAATCATCTCAATCCATCTGTCAGGATTTTCTATCTCCATTCTCTGTAGATAAGTGACGCGATCCTCCTCTCATACATTTGGCCTCACATAAGCCTCATCATCATCATCATCATCCTCAACCACTTCTAGCCTTCTTGACAAATCCAAGATACTATCAGAAAGTGTCCTGATGATCAATGACTACTCGGTAAGCTTTGTCTCAACCATAGACAACCACTTACTCACATCTCCCATTCACTTCTCATCCTCCATTTTCATTACTGCCAACTTACAATCAAGCTTTTTCACTCCAATGGTTGGAACACCTATGGGTACATCCTCCCTTCCATCGTAAATGTACAGCCTCTTCAAATGTGGAACAATCATAGCATCGAATTGTTTCAAGAATTCCATTCACAGGACAGCTTCATAGTCATCTATCTGCACTATAGTGAAGTCGATTTTCCCTATCCATTCACCTAGTGTTGTGTCCACCTTTTCAGCTACACCAAGAACACAATCAGGAGGAGAATTGACTGTCTTCATTTGTGCCTTCATCAGTACAAACTTCAGCCCAATCCTTCTCGCAGTATCTTCACCCATGAAGTTGTCAGTAGCCCCACTATCCATCATAGTGAGTATATCAGCACCCTCAACCTTCATCCAAACATACTCCAACTTGTTCCTCTCAGGATCCCTCCGAGAGATCACCTCTGTATCAGCAGCACCACCAAGTATCTGCATCATCCCCACATAAGCTTCTTCACTCTTTGCATTAGATTATGCAATCGCAGCCACTTTCGGTCTAGAAGGACAATTCTTCACCATATGTGGTTCAGCACATATCCAACACTTCAAGGCTTTCTTCGTCTTCGACTTATCATCCGATTTCAAAGCATCATCCTTCTTCTTTTCTTTCGGCTTATCGGACTTCTTCTTCCTATCATTAGAAGTCTCCTCATAATGCTCCATCAACTTGTCCATAGCAGCAAAAGCTTCCTCAAGTGTTTTAATCTTCTGCCTCTTCACTTCATTGCATGCCCAAGGCTTTAATCCGATAATGAAGTTGAACACCTTGTCCCTCTCCGCCATGTAAGGAAGTTCCAGAACCGCACTTGCAAACTCCTGTTGATATGTCTAAAGGTTCCCTATCTGCTTTATGAACTTTATCTTCATCCTTGCTTCCCACATTTCATCCTGATGACTAAAATGGGTCTGCAAAGCTTTCTTCATTTCATCCCACGAAGTAATGTCACCAGCACTGCCATTGGCAATCTGATCCATCATAGAAAATTTTAGGGGCGAATGTTCGCCCTTTGGCGAAATTAAGGGGTTTTAAATTTTTAGTGGGCGAATATTTTGTATCATAGTACAGTTTTACAAATCACCTCAAATAGCCCACCTTATTTTAAGGGAGAGGGTAAAAAAGGTAAATTTAGCCCTTGAAATTAGGAGTTACAACCTTCCATTCGCCCATTTTCAAGAATAGGTTTTATTTAAGTGAATCCATTCGCCGATTTTCAAGAATAGGTTTTATTTAAGTGAATCCTATGGGCCAAAGGCCCAAATACCATATTTATAAAAGAGGTATGGTAAATTAATAAAAATATAAATATAAATGAAAAGTATGGTAAATAAATAAAACATTTTTTTTATTTACTCCATAAGTCACCTTATATACATGCAAAGGTGTAAACAAATAAAAATATAATTAAAGTGGAGATATGGTAAATAAATAAAACGTCCTTTTATACTTACTCAAAAGGTATGGTAAATCAATAAAAATATAAATAAACTAGACGTATGGTAAATAAATAAAACCTCTTTTTATATTTAGTCCATAACCCCCGTTCTATTTATGTAGGCTTAGAAAGAGGTTTTATTTAAGTTAATCCTATGGGCCAAATACCATATTTGTAAAAGAGGTATGGTAAATTAATAAAAATACAAATAAATGAGAGGTATAGTAAACAGATAAAACATTTTTTTATATTTACTCCATAAGTCACTCAAAAATGCGCTATATTTAGGTAAAACCTATGGGCAAAATAATATGGGACAAATACCATGGACTAGATTGTTATTAATACCATGCAAAAAAAACATTATTAAATCTAATATTAGTATTAATAAAAATAAAAATGGCACATGGTATTCACCAAAATGGCACATGGTATTGACCCATGGTATTCACCTAGAATGTAGCCTATTTAAATGGGGGAATTAAACTAGCATAGGTCCATCTTTACTCTGGATGGTGATATGCAAACTAGCATAGAGTGAAAAAATATTTGATCCCTCTCAGGGCTCGATCAAGAGTAAAAATGGATGTTCTAATTTAATGTATGTTAAACATTTTAGCTTGGTTAAAATAAAAATCAACTATTAATTTTATTAATTTTTATAAATTACTAATAGTAATTTTTAAGCTCCAGGTTTATGATAACCCAGGGTAATACCAAGATCTTACAAGATTTTATAATTGAGTAAAATATTTGCCATGACTAGTGAGAGATTCGCCAAAAAATTATATATACATATTATATTATTGATAAAATCGCCTTCCATTTTTCCTATATACCATGAAGATTCGCCCATTTATTATACTTATAAATTTAGGGGGTGTTCTTAAAATTTTCCCTGCTCCACCTAGTATTGAGCCAGTACCAAAATGAAAAAAAAAAGAGAACCAAACCCGTCATTTTGATTTGGTGGGGGTGTAGGTCTCTCGCTAGCCTCCCTACTCACTAGCAGCCTGTCTCTAGTAGGACTTATGGGTCTCTCGCTAGCGTCCCATCTATTTGGTGATTGAAGGCCTAGCGTCACATCCTAAAGTGATGCAACCTTCCGAGAAAACTCTACTAAATAGACCCTCTAGTTGGGGTCTTGAGCACCCGTCCCTTATCTAGCTACCACCCAGGTCATAGCTACGTGAGGTTAGTCCTTCTTGGGTGATTTCTACCCAATTTGCGTAGCCCCCCAAATACAGCTCTAGAAACGAACCCTATCGGGCTAACTGAGGTGAGCTTAGTTCAAGTTATTGGCCACTTCCCATTGCCTAACCCTGGTGGGATCACATCACACACACTCTCCCATCCACCCTCTTACTACCAACCGGTCCACTATCCGGAAGTCATCACTTCCGTGGAGACGTAAGGCTAATAGGGGTTACTTGATTTTCCACGGGAAGCTGGCTGGCCCCAAACCATAGCCATGCCAGGCCAAATAACCCTACAATGAGGTGACCTCAGAAGGATGGGAATCTGATGGCTCTTGCTTTCTCACTTTCTTTTATTTTGTTGGACATAGCAGGACTCGAACCATGCTCTACCGCTGAGCTATCTGTCCCTTTTGTGCTCTCTTTCTTGCTTGCCTGCTTGATCGGTGGTTGTCCTCTTTGGAGTGAATGTCGAAGTGGTGCCACTGACTTGTTGGTTGTCTTGCCTTCATTTTATAGATTGGCTTTCTTGCTTGCTTGCTTGATCGTTGGTGTGGTACTTTTTGGCCTTTGGTTTTAATTCTAAAGGAAGGGCTCGTCTGTCTCCTCTCTACACGTTTGTGAAAGATGAGCCAAGTAATAGCATAATTACATATATAATATTGCATTAAGGAAGAAGGGCGCATATATTCCCAAACTCGAACGACTTCGTTATGGTGGGTTGCAATAGCTTTCTTTTTAGCCTGGGAATATCAAGTAATGGGAAGTCAATTAGGAAGGAAAGGCAATGTCAGGAGCGGAAAGAAACTAGGGGGGGAGGAAGGGGATCAGAGCCCTATTCCAGAATGGCTCTCTGGTGGCAAGCCTTTAAGCCAGCATGCCAGCTTTCAAGCTTGAAGGACCAGGAAACAAAGAAAGAGCATGCTAGAAGAGTGAGAGTGCATGAGGCAGGTTGAGAAGTTCTCGGAGGGGCTTGCGCTTCCTAGTGCAGGGAAAGTGCAGTAAATGGAAGTGCATTTCAAGAAAGTAAATGGGAATTCGTGTGGAGGCAAGGTCAACATGTAGAAACAACGTAGTTTGGATGTGAAGGATCGCATTTAGTAGCACGATATGAAAAAACATAGCAGGAAGATGAAGAGGCACAATATAGAGAAAGTTGAAGCAAAGAACTAGATTAGGATCTGGGGCATTAGAGAGGTAGTTGGAGAGATAATCAAGTAGTAGGAGAGTTGTAAGATGAACAACCAAGGGTGCGTTAGCACACTCGACTAAAAGGAGAGGCCCAGTAGGCCAGGTAGGGGCTCACTATTCATATGGGTGAGGTATTCATTCCAAAAAGAGTGAGTTCTTGGCCTAACCCCCTAGATATGATGCGGGAACAAACCCATAGAGCTGCTAGTGAATCTAAAAACCTTAGTTCTAATTTCATTCATTTTAATTAGCCTTCTATAATAAGGAATTATAGCGGGTAGGGCTGCCTCCTGGGGCATTAATGTTACGCCGAAGGGGTGGATGGAAATATAATGGGTGGGTGGGAAGCAATAGTCCTAGGGTGGGAGGATAGCTTATTCTAGCAGGTTGATGCCATAAAGGGTGGGTGTTCATGTGGGAGGATATAGGTTCAGCTGGATCAGTAAAAACACTTGGGAGGGAATTTTAGTTTCCTATCCGAATATCTCGGTATCGGTATGAAGGCCTCAATTCCTTGTCTCGCCCCTCCTTGACCCATAGCTTCCCCGGGAGCTTGGAAGACGTAGAAGGATGTCTTCTTTTCTGTCTGGGAACCGATGTCTTCTTGTAGGTTTTGGAACTGGTGCACGATCTTACTTACGATTCCACCTGTTTTGAAAGGAGGTGCTCGCCAATAGCCAGTATCATTCCCGGGAGGTGTCATTACTAGACGGTCAGCCGAGAGACAATCATTTGCCAGGAGGTCAATAACCAGTCTCATTGTAAGGAGGTGGCTTAACCATATCCCTCTTCCCTCTACCCTCTACCTTGGCCCTCCACTTCACTTATGGATATAGAATACACATTCCTACATCAATCGAATGGGTTGAAGGTCCCGGAGGGGCTTGCGCTTCGAGTGTAAGGAATGAATGACCAAAGCATTATATTATGATGATTCACAATTTGAGGATCATATTGCCAAGAGTATTCAGGGAGGGGCATTGAATGGATGGATGCTGATAGGAGATCATCGCCAAGAGGGCATTTCCTGTTGTCGTAGTAAGCTAGTGGTTTCCAATAAGGAGGTGGTCATTGTGGATAGCCCCAATCATTGAAAGTATCATAGCCAGTAGGTAATCATTGCCGTTGATAGCCACTATTCATCCAGGTGTTGATGCACTCAATCCGGTACTCAATCCTGGTACTCAATATACTAGATGCCGGTACTCCATGTCTAGTGTAAATGCTAGGTTTCAATGCATTCAAAACAATAGTCGATTTTGGTACTCATCCAACTATTGATGCCGGTAACTCAATCCTAGTACTCGATCTCATAGTTGATGCCAGTCATAGTGGCTGGGCTAGGCTGGATACAGTCAGTGCATAAAGTATTGGTCAATCCTTGAAGCTCTGGTCGGTGCAGCTATAAGTTGTCAGTGCAGCTTGTTCCAGTCTCATTGCTTGAGGCTCTAGTATGTTTCCAGCAGTTCGTGCCTGGTAGTCATACAGGAGTTGATGCCAGGAAGCAAATGTTGATACTTGATCAGTCAATGCCAAGAGTCAATCCAAGAGACGATCCTAGGTTTTAGTGCCAGCCATAGCCCATAGGCGCAAGAGTCTCATAGGCAGTCAGTGATTGAACTATTATTAGTCCTAGAAAGATGAATCATTGGATGGAGGCTCTACTCAGGGCAGGAACCTATGGTCGGTGCAGGAATGAGAAGCTCTTGGCAATTTCAGCTTGGCAATTCAACTTGTTATTGACAGTCTTATTGCTTGAACCTCTAGTACGTGCCCAGTTGAGTCGTGCATGCCAGTTGTACATGCCCCATAGTACATGCCCACCAGTTGTTGTTCACCCATGCCCAGTTGTATTTGCCCAGTCTCATAGCCAGTCTCATAGCCATAAGGGCATTGCTAGCCAGTCATTCTAATATATACCCGAGAGACTAGAACCCTCTCGGGAAAGGCCCTATTGGGAAAGGCACTTACCCCTGCGAAACCGGAGTTCCTACAGAGCTTACCCATAAGCACCACCTTGCTAAGCATATAGAGCATATATAGTTAAAGAACTAGTATAAGCATAAGTTTCTCTGGTTGGACCAGCCAGCAATCCCATTCATCCATCCTTTTCCCTCAATCCCTCACTCAAACCATACTGCCCTTCTTCCTTACTTATTATTTCTTAGATTTTGCACTTATTCCTTGCAATAGGAAGCACAAGCCCCTCCAGGACCTTACTTTCTATAGTGGTGCCATTCCTCTAGGTATAACTGCTATGGTGTAAAAGCATCCCCAGGTACTCACGTACTGGTGGATCATAACCTTACCCGATAGGGTTAACTATGCTTCTGGGAGGACCTAATCTCACAATGCTCCTGGTAGGATATATTCAAACTATTCTTGCTTCTGGGACTATTGAAACTATGCTCTTTGGAAAGCCTATTTTCACAACTGGTATAGACTATATAAACTGCTGTGAGGTACTATGCTACTGGGCCTGCCTCTTCAACTTGGAATATGTATATAAAACTTGGGCTCCCCACATGGTAGCAATCCAGGTTGACCTTTAGAGGTGCCTCAGATAGGTCGAACCAATGGTATAAACTGGCAGGGTGGTAGAAGCATTAATGAATTGGTGCCTCAGCTCATATGGATAATTCGCCTCGTCCAGGTGCCTCAGATAGATCGAATGAAATCCCTCGACCCTAAAGAAAAGTAGACAAATGGACAAGTGGATGCTATTTCATGTTCTTTTCTTTTTCGATCCAATCTTGCTTCGAGAGTTACCACTGTACTTACTTGCCTGATCCCGTACCCTGGAAAATTGGGTAATTCTTTCATTTCATGACGCTTTATTATATATGTAATTACGCCATCGCTAAATTCACTCATTCATATAGGTTGATTTTCACACTTCTGATCAACCCTCTTTCATTTGAATTGAGGGCCAAGGAGATGTAGGGCCTGACTGGGTCTTACCTAAGCTTGAAGAGTTGGTCCTGTTCAACCCCTAATCTATGCTTGATCTTGACAAAGTGGATGGAAACCCTTCTCAGTCAATGTTTGGGAGAAAGAAAATCACATCTTTTGGTTGTAAGATGGGCTACCCTAGATTACTATTGAGCTACCTTAGATAGATTATGTGACATGTTCGCCCCTTGTGGGCCAGCGCACCCCTGCAAGGGGGCTATTGGTTAGCAGAACCCATCATGGTTGTTAACTTGGGTTGGGGGGGTCCAACATTAGAACAAAGGAATGTAACTAGTGGGCAGGAGGAACCACCAGGGTGGCACAAAGCTCTACAGAGTAAGGGCATGCCAGTATTGGTCGAGCATGAGAGGAAGAAAAGGGTGGAGCATGTGTAGTTGGTATAATATATAAGGTGCAACATTCCCTAAACCCTGAAGTAGGTCCATGAAAGCCGCTACCTGCTCTTTGAAGTAAGGGTCACTGAACGCCCCCCACCATTTGAACGAATGAAATGAGAGAGATAGATTTTCAAAGCCTCACCTGCTCGCTCTTGGAAGGGTAACTTAAATACCCAATTTGAACGAATGAAACACTACACGAATAAATAGATTAAAAGCCTCATGTGCTCGCTGTTGGTGGAATGGTTACTTTTCACCCCACCAATAGAAGAATGCATGAAATAATGAACAAATAGATTGAAAATCTAAAAAGCAATAAATACATTATAATACGATTTGTGTTTTGAAATAAAGCCTTTATATACACTTCTATCGGTTTGCTTCCTCTTGTGAGAGAGAGAAGGCTAAAGACCTCTCTAATAAATGATGGTTGAGCCGATGGCAGCCTTATAAGTAAGAGTGCCTAAAGGCCCTATCTTTGACACCAAAGCCAACCCAACTCTTGTCATATACCAATTTCCAACCACAATGATCCACTCCACTCACCGCGCACTCCATAGTAGCAGTAGTGTGGCAGCTCTCTGATTTACAGAACGTCCCGCTAAAGGTTATAGTGCAGTGCCTGATCAACCAGGGATCTTGGTAAGGTTAGGAACTTAGTGTTATCTCTTCAATGCAAGAAGACCGGCTCAGCTATCTTCAATGTGGCTGGTGGTTGAGAGCTTCATGAAATGCTGGTGCTCAACCTGGAACTCAAAGGGATGCCATCTTTATCCTTGCTATCTATGCTGCTGCTATCTTTGCCACCTTAGCCCCAGCTACTGGCTAGAAACTTGGAGGGGGCACTGTAGCAAGCTATCGAACAAGAAGGTATGCCAGACGAGGTTCTGCCCTTGCTCCCTCCACTACTGTCTTTGCTTACTCCGCTGCTGGAGATGGCTCCGCATCTCGATCTGTTACTAGGGTTGGTGAATCAATTGGTTCTGACCGCCACAACCACTGCATATACCTCTGCTCCTTCCTTTCTCATTGCTCTAGGTGGTTATGGATCAATGGTTCAACCGCTTGTAAATGCTATCATTGCTGAATTTGTCCACTAATGCTCCTAGAAAGGATGCTACTATCAGGCCTCACATGGACAACAACGCTTGTTACTTATCGCACCATGGATGAGGCCTTTAATGGGTACGCTTCCTAGGATTCTACTCAGTATGCTGCTCTTACTTAAACTGCTTACTGTGCTCCTGGTGGATATGCTGGTGGTTACTATGCGAGCGAGGGTAGTGGCTAGTGGCTTGCTAGTTGCTGGGACTTGCTCAAATGCTACCTTTGCATTTGTAGGATCCGAAACAACTGCTAGGGGTTATGGATATACTGGTACAAGGTCAACGAGTGCTAGGTCTTTCACAGATGCTACTGCTTATGACTCTGGCTCTGTATCTGCTACTAGTGGACCTTTAGCTTGTGCTGTTGGACCTGGAACTGTAACTGTGGCTACTGGCTATGAATAATCTATAGGAGGCTCGACGTCTACGCTTGGAATCTGATGTTGCTTATGGACGGGTTGAGCAGCATCCTGAGGTCTCACTTGGTAGGAAAGAAAAGGGGTATCGCTAGCTGGTTTGTGCGCCATGCACCTCTTATAGTTAGTCAGCCGGATAGCCCTCGTCCTGCTATTCCATTCTGCTGGAGACCTAAGCTGATATAAGAACTACATTGATAAGAACATCATTCTAAGTTGGCAGCCTTGAACGACTAGGTTTCCCAGTTAAGCACTATTTGTTACCCGCACTTTGGCCTGGCATCTCGCCATTAGACCGAGGGAAAATAGGGGTAGGTCCTCTGAGGTTGGTGCGGGTTTTGTTTCAAGGTCATCATCTCAATCACTCGTATCTGGGACTGGCACAGGAGTGGTGGGACCTAGGGTTGGATCTCTATCACGAACATAAGCTCCTTCTGAAATGGAAATAATGGCTTCAAAAGGCCTTTGCGTGTTTTTTAAGGTCAGTTAATGCTGCTTCATGATATCTAGAGACTAAGGCAAAGGAGCAAGCAGCAAAGCTAGCAGATATTGTTGCAAAGTTATCAGTTAGCACCCGTATTTTCCTAGTTTTTTACCATCTAAATTAAGCATCTGAGCCAGGAGGAACACCAATAGCATAGGTAGCAACAGATAGAACAACAGTCGTTTCATTAGCAGATTTAGTCTTCATGCTTAATAGCCCTATTACCTAATATATAGGATGTCTTCATTATGTGTAGAAAGATGGATCGATAGTCATTTTTCTGAGTCTCACCTTTTTCACTATGTCGCCCGGCATCATACCTTCTAGATCAAGAGACATAGCCCATGACCCTTTTAGGTCCAGTTTAAGAACCACCACTGCCTATATCTTAATCCAAACCAACAATATCATAGCTAGCACCTCGCCCAGATAAAAAGATATTCCCTTTATCCAAGTAAGCAACAGAGGAAAAGGAAGTCTCACCGCCAACGACGAAGATAGAGGCAGTTCCGGTACCAATTTAAGATCCTCTAGTTCCAGAGCAAGCAAAGGAAGCTAGAATATAGGCAGAGGTGTAGGTAAAAGTATTCAAGCCAAAACATAGGTAGGAGAAACAAAGGCAAAGACCACATATTGAAGAAGAAAGGCATTTGAAGACGTTCAAGCCAATGTTTGGTACGAAGTCAGCAAGCTATGGGAAGCAACCAGCCAGCCAATCCTAGCAAGAATCAAGACCGGATATCTGATCCAGCCATACCTGCCTTCTCAAGTAAGTCTAACCAAGAAAGTGCAAATGACTAAGCACTGCTTCTAATGACTAAGTGATGCTTCTTATGACCAAGTTCAGCTTGATGAACTAAACTGAGAGTGAGGCTAGAGTGAACAACTATACAAACAACTATAGAGCGGTTGAATGTGAAGTAGTATCTCAGTTAGTGAAACACTACCCAAAGTACTTATACGCAAGCAAGGTAGGTCACCAGTGCAAGTAGTAAACTAGGCAGGCTACGTAGCATTAAACCTTTTACAATGTCGCTCGCTTGAACTGGCTTCATGAACATGAATGACTGGGTTCGAACTGTAGGGATAGGGGGTCAAGAATATAAAAAAAAAGATAGGTTCATAGAGAATCAAATTATAACTAAATAATATGAAAATATAGCGTATACAAAAGGTATACCAACAAATAACATATATAAATACTTGCATAAACCAGTTCGTTTTCTTCTCTTCTCCTCTCCTCTCAGACAGAAAGGTCGGTATCAATTAGTTTGATGAAGGTAGTTCGGTCAATGAAGATGGGTAGTTCTAAGGTCGCAGGTCAGGTCGAAGCAGTCGGGCAGGATCAACAGTTAGGAAGGTGGCAAGGGAGAGGAGGTAGAGATAAGATATCAGGAAGGAAAGAGATAGAATAGATTGAAGCAGATAGCAATAGAATATCAACAGATTGACAGGTAGCAAGATAGATAGACGAGCAGCAAGAGAGAGACAAACAGTCAAGAAAAAATATATCAGGAGATAGATCTCAGGCAAGCAGCAATCGATCTAGCAGGTAGGTTTGACTGGTGAGCTTAAGGTTCATTGTGGAATTCAAATTCCACTCCTCGCCTTTAGAAACTAGGTGATTCAATAACTAACTAACTAACTGTGGGGGGCTTAAGGTTCACTGCTTTAGGTGGAGCTAATTGGGCGTGATTCAATAACTGAGGGCTGGTTGTTGGGAACTAAGCGGTTGATAACTACTGGGTGATTCGATAATTGTGGGCTGTTGGGAATGAAAAATTGGGTGTGATGATCACTCACTGTGGGCTTTAGGTTCACGTCGTGTCTCTCTCGTCTCATGGCAGAACTAAATATATCTCGTATCGTGTCTCGCTCGATGGGGACATAATATGCACTTGACCAATGTCGGGCAGGATGTGCACTTGCTCGACCAGCAGATCAAAAGGGATAGGACTCATCGTCGTAGCTTCCCTTACTCCTGCGGATGGTCCTTAGAAGCTTTCCCTTTACCTTATATTGTTTAACTGCCAAATTTATTGGGTGGGATTATGGTTCATCAGAGAGCCTTGTTGGGATGGATGGGACCAGGCTTTAGACTGTTAGGATATGGATGCCCAATCCATGGAGGACTTTCTCTTATCAGCAGAAGCGACACTGAATGGACGATCCCAGCAAAGGCGACCTACGACGCCAGCCATGCCTTCCTTTAAACAACTTCTGAACTACTAGGAGTGAAAATTGGAGTTATAGCAGGAGATAATAGGGAAATTTAGATAGAACTACTTCTCATGCAGAAGGTTACATGCTTCATCTTCTGCTGATAGGTTGAGGCTCCTAATTAGAACAAGGACGTATTGATGCGCGTAGAGTATGTGAAAACGCCGATATGCAACAGGTAGATATGTGATATCATATATCAATGTATTGATTTGTTTATCTGTAGTTCCAGTAGTTTTTTTCTTCAATCTCTTCAGAATATTCCGATCCAGATCAAAAATGATTGGAATAGATGGCTCAGTGGCTTAGCCAGGCTTCAGAAGGATTGAAGCGAGAAGGGAGGAAGGTGGAATTTGGGTGTACTTGCCATGGAAAGGTTAAACGTCTCTATACGACATCGTAGATCGATTCCTTCCCATCAAATGTCATCTGTTGGCTGCCATAAGCATTGGTCCCCCTCTAACGAGACCTTTGGTGTGGTGCCCCTATAACAATTAGACCTGCAAGCAACTTGCCTTTCTCTCTAGCCTCAACCTCAAAGCCAAGGGAAACGATAGGAAAGGGTATAGTTAATGAAAAAGAATCTCCATTTTTGTGCCCCGATTGGGAGAGGGACTATGATTCATCGAACCCATAAAAAATAGTTTGTTACAAAGGTGCGAAGCCGCTTGTCTTTCCGAGGGCAAGGCTCGGAGGGACTCCATTGAGGTTACGAAATTTAGGACCTAAGTGCCCTATATTATTTAGGGGTCACTCACTATTCATATAGTGAGGGTAAATAAGCACACTCGACTTTCAAGGAGAAAGATTGGGAAGCTCACCTTCCCAAAAAAGTGAGGCCCAGAGTGACTCGACCGAGGTACCTAGGAAGAGGAAAAATGCCAAATTCAATAAGTTTTTTTCAATCTGTCCCAACAAAACAAGCATGGATTCAATTCAACGGGTTGTGTCTTTAGAGTCAACGGGCTCTCTTATACCTCAACTACAAACAGTCCACCCCTCCCACATCCATAGGAAAGCAAACAAGCTCGCTGACAGACTGGAAAACGAGGGGGTGCACTTGGTACAGGGAGACCTAGATCTGGATTGGGATAGTACTCCAAATAATGAGATCAAACAAAATTGCCTTCAAATAAGCATAGAAGAGCTCAATCACCCGGATGGGGTGCCAGCGATGAAAAAGAAATCCCCCGTACCACCATCCACCTGCAAAAATCACACACTACAGGCAACAGATGACGACACGGGGGTGGTACCGTGTGAAGAGGCAGATAACCCTTCAGCTTTGTATGGGACTCCATCTCGCTTGTCGGGACGCAATGAAGGAAACAGGCGGACAGTCGCTCACTAGGACATACCCATACTTAGTAATGAAGAGGAGAGGATGCATCGAAATGACAAACCTTCCTCTGATGATGATATATGGGAAGTGGCTGGAGGACATGTTACTTACCATCCATATAGTATGCTTCGACATGAGGATGCGAAGTCCTAACCACTAGACGAAAGGGAGCATGTACTCGAGTGTACTCGGGGCTCGCCCACTTTCCAGTTAAACCTGTTTCTCCTCTTTCAAGTTTAGCAGAAGTAACCTCCTCACCTACTCTCCCCGATGATCCGGTGGAAGCGATTGAGGCAGAAAGGCGGCAGCCAGCCCAATCTCTTAGATACAAAATTGACTCTATTTAGTTCGACCCAACGTTGTTGCCATTGTATCTGAGGGCTTGAGAAATTACACTACCGTTGTTTATGTAAATAAAACAACTCTTCCCGTAGACTCTGTTTATAGATAGGACTCCAAGGGCTACTTCCTTGCCAACCTTCTTTCTTATCTTTAGTACTAGAATCAGAGAGAGACTTTTGACGTAAACGCAGCCTTGGAACAGAGGTGAAGAAGTGCAACTTGATAGATTTACTTTGTGGTTTTCCTAATTTCTTTAAACCCTAACCAAGATCTACTCCTTTGTAAGAAATTGAAAATAAAGCACAACGGAACTTACTTTCCATCTTCTAAAGCTCCTGGTCTTGACTTGAGTTATTGGCTCTTGAATCCTTCCAAGAGCTTGCAATCCTTTTCTCTGGCTATCCTTGATAGAGTATCAAGTCTTCAATGGAGCAGACTATTTTCTGAGTGATTGCAAGCCTTGGAGACTCAGCCCTTTTATAGCAGTCCCAATCCTATGGCAGCCGAAATTTGGCTGTCAATTGACAGCTAAATTTCAGCCCCAATCCTAGGGTAGCCGAAATTTGGCTGTCAATTGACAACTAAATTTCAGCCCCAATCCTAGGGCAGCTGAAATTTGGCTGTCCATATTTATTACTGCTATTATTTCAATCAATTATAATCGGTCCATTA
>APFE030062120.1:0-23441 GCA_000404065.3 Pinus taeda | reverse complement strand
ACATGTAGCTGGGTAACGCTAGCTGGTATGAAACAAACCCAATTCTTTCCAGGGTTTAGAAAGGTCCACAATACCGAGGGGCTAGTTTCGAACACCCCTTCCATTGCAAGGTGTTTTTCTTGTGTTTCACTCGAATATACACATGATCCACAACTTGTAATTCCTTATAATTCCTTTTCCTATCTACATATGCCTTCTTCCTATCCTATGCCACCTTCAAATTTTGCCGAACTTTTTTCACAATGGACTCCATCTCTGCTAACATATCAGGTCCAAGAATTAGTTTGTCCTCAAGGTTGTTCCAATTAAAGGGTGTTTTTCATCTCCTTCCATAAAACTTCAAAGGGGCTCATTTTTAATGATTCATGATAATTGTTATCATATGCAAACTCTACCAGGTGGAGTACTCCTCCCATTTTCTTGGTTGCTGCATCACATACATTCACAATATATCTTCCAGCACTTAATTTACCCACTTTGTTTGTCCATCAGCCTTCGAATGATACGCAGTACTAAACTGGACCTAAGTCCCCGATCCTGTAAAGATATTTTTCTAAAATTCTAATGTGACTTTCACATCCATATCAGAGATCATAGTCTTTGTCATTCCATGCAGTCTAAAGATTTCCCACATAAATATATCTGCAATTTGCATAACCTTGTATGTAGATTCAACCAAAATAAAGTGGACTACTTTAGTCAACTTATCTACAACCACCATGATGGAGTCATTTTGCCTCATGGTTTTAGGAAAACCTATGATAAACTCCAGAGTAATTACTTCCCACTTCCACTCTAGAATGGGTAACAGATGAAGCAACCCAGTAAGGTGTTGATGTTTAGCCTTAACTTGCTAGCATTCTAAACATTTGGCTAGGCATTCAGTGATATCTCTTCTCATTTCGGGCCAAAATTATTTTTTTTTTGTAGAAGAGAACAATCTTTTATATCCGCGATGGGAAGCATAGGGCCTCTTATGAATTCATCCAATATTAGTTTTCTAACAGTTAGTTGATTGGGAACATATGTCCTTCCTCTAAAAGTAAATAAATTATCTTCATTTAGGCCGTAATCAAAATGTTGTTCAGATCTATTTTTCTATTTGGCTTGCTACCACAAAAACAAGTATTATGGGTCCTTATCATCCTCTCTTATCAGATCTGAAAAATTAAACTCAACTTGGCTGTATAAAATTTCATATATGTGATGTGATTTTTTGCTCAATGCATTCGCTACATGATTCTCCTTTCCTTTCATATGCTTTGTATCAAAACCAAATTCACTTAAGAAAGTTGTACATCTGGCTTGTTGTGCATTAAGACTAGGTTATTTAAGGAAATGGGTCAGGCTACTATGATCAGTCATTTACACAAACTTTTTTTCCTAGGAGATAATGTCTCCATACTTTTAGAGCATGTACTACTGCAGTCAATTCTGAATCGTAAGCAGAGTATCTATGCTCATGCTCTTTTGCTTTCCAGGATTCATATGCAATTACCTTACCCTCTTGCATCAATACTCCTCCCACACCTTCCTGATAAACGTCAGTGCAGATAACAAATTCCTTCTCAGGGTCTACAATCTTTAACACATGAGTTGTAGTTAATAAATGTTTCAACAACTCAAAACAACATTGACAATCTGCGGTCTATTTGAAATCTTTTCCTTTCTTCTGCAAAGAGATGATAGGATAAGCCATTTTGGAGAATCTGTCAATAAAATGTCGATAATAACCTACTGGGCTCAAAAAGGATCAGATGTCAGTAACATTAGGGGGAACATGCCATTCCATGATAGTTTTAATTTTCTCTGGATCAACAGTTCTCCCCTCTGCATAAATTATGTGTCCTAGATATTGGATCTAATCCTTATAGAAATCACACTCACTGTATTTAGCATACAGTTGTGCTCCCATATTATTTGCAAAACTATTTTCAAATGTTTATTATGCTCTTCTAAATTCTTTGAATATATAAGGATTTCATCAATAAAAATTAGGACAAACTTATCAATATAAGGATGAAACACACTATTCATGAGACTCATAAAGGGTTTTGGAGTGTTGGTAAGGCTGAAGGGCAGAATCACAAATTCATAATGACCATAACGAGCTTTGAAGGTTGTTTTAGGAATGTCCTCCTCTCTCACCCTTATCTAGTGATACCTAGATCACAAATCTATTTTAGAAAACATTGTAGCCCCTCTAACTTGATCGAATAGATCATTGATCCTTGGAAATGGATACCTGTTCTTAACGGATAACTTATTAAGCTACCAGTAATCGATTTACAATATCATAGTACCATCATTTTTCCTAAAAATAAGACAGGTGACCCCCACAGGGATACACTTGGACGAATATAGCCTTTATCGAGTAATTCATGTAACAACATTTTAAGCTCGGTTAGTTCAGGAATACTCATTTAGTAAGGGTTTTTTTTACACATGTGCAGCCCCCAGAATTAATTCTATGGTGAAATCAATATCTTGCTTGGGAGGTACTCTTGGGATTTCTTCTGGAAACACATCAATGAAATCATGAATAATTTACAGGTTCTCTAGGGAGGCCGACTTATCTTTGGAGTTAGTAAAACCCACTTGAACTGCATATATTTGACAACCCTTCTTGATACACTTACCTAACTGGGAGGCGGTAACAGATCATAATATTATGAGTCTTTTTACTCCTTGAATTTACTACCTGGCCCCTTCCTTAGTAAGGTATCTAAAAGTTTTATCCTTACAGTTTACTAATGACTAGTTCTTTTCCAACCAGTCCATTCTAATTAGAACATCATAAGACCCTAAAGATAATACATTAAAACTCACATTAATTAAATGACCTGCTACATTAATTGGATAATCATATATTTTGGTTGTTACCCTTCTTTTTCTCCTAGTGGCCATCTATTCTAACCAAGGGTTCTTGAATTTATAGGCTTGTATATGGCACATTTCCATGATTTTAGGACTGACATAACTTAAACTAGCTCCTAGATCTACCAAAATTGACATAGCATCATTATGTAGCTTACCTTCAATCTTGATCATAGTAGGTTGATATTATGCTTGATGATCATCCAAAGCAGTGTTAATCTTAGGTATGTTTTAGGCTACCTCACCCATTGTAGAGGCCTCTTGGAGGTTGGAACCTTTCTTTATTTTTGGTGTGGTGAGGACAATTTTTATAATAATGAGGCTCTCCATGTCCCCAACACTACAATGGGGGTTTTTGTGATTGGCTAAACTCTGGTTTGTTGGAAACCTTCACTTGTTTAATTTCATTTTGTGATTTAAATTTTTGTTGATTCCTTTCAGGATATTTATTATGTTGACTTTTGTGCAGAGTTCTTGCATTTTGACCCTTTACATTTTTCAAGTTATGGAAGTTTTTTGATGCCTTTTTACTAGCCCAACTCTTACATCCTTCTCCCTTTTGTTTCATTTGTTGATAACAAATTCGCACTTTTTTTACAGCCTCATCCATAGTTTTTGGGTTATCAATTTGCAAATGTTCTTCTATGAATGTTACTAGACTTCTCATGAAACATTGTATCGTGGCATTTTCCTCCCGAATATACAGTACATATCTCAACAGGGACATAAAATTGGTCACAAATTCGTCTATAGAAATTTTTCCCAATCAGAGGTCCTGGAATTCCCTTGCCTTATCATCATAAAATCACTCAGTGAAGTAATTTTCCTTAAAATGTTTATGAAAATCTCCCCAAGTCACCCCTTTTTCATCAATTTCATAAACAACCTTCACCTCTTCCCACCATAACATAGCCTTCCCTTGAATTTGGTAGATGGCCAATGTTGCTTTCTGATTTTCATCATATTCATAAATTTGGAAGTATTTGTTGATATTAATCAACCATGCCTGTACAACTTCCATTTCTCTGTCAAATATTGGGGGTTTAATCTTCTATAACTCCCCTTTCAATTTCATCTTTTGTTTCTTGTTTTTCCGTTGGTCTGACACATTTTCAGATTCATCCTCATTGCCACCTTTATCCACTTCCAGGGGTCAATAATGCCTTCATTCAGGTGCATTTTCACCTCTTTTTCTTTGATCTTCATCCTTATCTTCATTTCCAGAGCTAGATATAAAGGTTTTATGATTCTGGCGATCATAAATACTTTTTAAGATCCATCCCGATTCGCATTAATCTCTCATTATCCACTCACATACTAGCCATATTTGTCCTTAATTGTTGAACAATCTCAGGAAGCATGGAAGTGGGTTTTTGGCAGCCCCCTTCCAGTTAAACCCACATCTCCAGGTTGACTCTTGATATAGGTATGGAACCTGATTCCACAATTGGCCTTATTGGTTGTGTGCTTTCCACTCCTCTCTTCATTGTACTTCCTCTCTGTGATCACAATATACACATAAGTGTTAATCGATCATCCAAATCAGGCCACAGTCTTGCAACATGGGCTCTGATACCACTTGTAACACCCTTTCACCTTGTCTACAATAATAATAATAAACATTTATCACTGTGAAAATAACAAAGTGGGGAGAATCAATCATATATATATATATATATGATCAGAAATACAAATATATACAACCCAGGAGCCTAAGTGAAAGTTTCTGAAGCATAATTATTTTTTTACATTAAAGTTCCTCCTTGGAAGTATGAATAATTGTCATTATTAATTTCTTGTCCCTTATTCATAGTCTATACTTGGTATATTTTCATGTTGGGTAATTCCTTAAGGTTTCCTCCCACGTTAATCACATAAATAAAGGGGTAAGTTGCAACCCCCTCAGCTCCGAAGAACCCTCGAGAAGTTGAAGATCACATCATTGGTCTTTATGACAACCAGACTTGGTTGATTAAAGTTGTTATCATTTTCACCGTTCAACTACTAGGGTTTGATCAAATGGTGGGGCTTTTGCTCGGAAGATTAATGGTAATGGTTTCCACCATAGTCTCTCTTCGTCCTCGTCATTCCACCTCCTCGACAAAGAAGCTTTACAATTTTCCTGAACTTAGGGCTTGGCTCAAATTCATGCCAATTATTCATTCTCGTGAGTAAAATCCATCGCTATTCTATACAAATTTCTCATATATTGCTCCAAGTTTATACGAGACAATAATTATCAGTAGTAACTGGGTGTTTCAGGTAGCATGGAGCAGAATTTATCTTGGAAAATCCCTCTCCATCATGCAACAGAGTCTTGCTTCACCAGATAACAAGGTTATTTTTTTTTTTCTTCATATTATTTTTCTCCTTACTCTCTTGCCTCCTAACCCCCACCTTGTCTACATGATTTCTTCATAGCGCTTCCAGAAAATTTCCCCGGGTATTATTGTACTTCCACTATATTCATCCTTCTTCATGCATCTTTTGTTCGTTATCATTTATTCATACTAATTCCCTTACCCCCCTTGTAACTCTTGCAGGTGAGTGGTTTCAATCCGGCTACAACACTTTTTTAACTTGACTAGGTTTTTCAGTCTCGACATCTGACGAATACAAGGGTATTCTACTTGTAACAAGTTACTGAGTCTCTTTCCTCCTAAATAAAGTTCTTTCATTAGTTAGAATTTAACCCAAATTCAGAAATTATTGTTCAAGTTTCCTATCTTGAATTACATTACTTGTTTTAGGAAGGGACAATATGCTCCCCATTATTGAGTTTGAACTCACGGATTATATGCTTTTAGAAGGAAACTCCAAAAAATATTTCGGAGAGTTGGGGTTTCAATATATAACTGTCTCTTTCCTTTCCTTTTCAACCTATAATAGTCTGGTCAGAGTATTCGTGAATTTATGAGAAGAGTTCCACTCAACCTCTTTTATGGTTATATGGTTTTCGTGCTTATGGATTTTGATAGTGTCATTCTCTCGGCCACACATCAATTTTCCTGTAGAATGTGTTTTCAAGAGACTCGTAGTTATGCTTATTATTTATTATTTGTGTATTGTTGTCGACAAGGTTTCCTCACATGGTTTTTTTAATATTAAAATAGAGATATTTGATCAATTTGTCACTTTGTTTGATTAACACTGGAAGTTATGGTTTACTAGGTTATATTGGAATGTTTCTTGAGATTACTACATATCATTTCTTGGGGCATTAACCCCTGTTAGTACGTATTTTGGTCTTATATAGTTGTTAAATTTTCATTCCAATCTATAGGTAAATAAATATTGTAACATTAATTTTGGTAATTAATACTTCTTTAATAATGTCAAATCATTCCATAGGGGAACAAAGTCCAGTTCCCCTCTAACTGGGCAACAAGACTTATGTATCGGAAGAGGACTGGTTCCCCGGAGCCTCTAGCTCGCAATGGGAACCTAACCTGTTTCTAGAATTCGAGGTTATATATGTGTATATTTAGTCGACTTAATTAGGACAAATTAAAATATTTCCTTGTACTACTACAATTACAAAAAATCACACTTGTTGTTGTGTCTCATATGACTTGGGTGTTTTCATTGTTATGTTCTTTAATATTTTACTAGGCCTAGATTGCGCCCATAATATATTTTTTAAGAAATACTCTAGCATTTCCTTATCATATACATCTATAGAAACTAAATCTTACTTATCATAAGAAAAATACTTTTAGATACAGATATTTCACTATAACATCATTTGGGTTTTCCTTCAACCTATTTTATCAAGAGCATTTACCATAAAACTATATACATAATATTTCTATGTAACATTTTAATGCTTAAAATTATTTTACTCAGATTCATTACAACACTCTATATTATTCTGTAAACATAACATATAGAAATCACACTAAATTCTTTCAAAGAAGTCTAGTCACTTATCTGTCCAATTTATCTCTACCAGAGAAATAGAACCATGAAGAAACTTCTTTATCCTCCCAACCTACGAGACTAGCAAGTACGTCCAGGGCTCCCCCCGAGATTCTTGTTTTCCAAAGAAAATCAAGATCGTAAGAATTCTAGGACCTCAAGACCTCCATTCCAGTCTATATTATTCTTCTTAAGGGCTTCCACTGGTTATGACTAGCTCAAGAAGACCCTCCAATAGTGCAACTACTTTTCTTGACAGTGTCCTATCACAAGTTCACTTTTATTTTACTCTTACTTCCTCACTTAGACAGGCATGGCCTCTCCCACTGAGATATTTTCTTTTTAATTCTCTCCAACGAAGGAAGTAACTGTCTAACTATCTAGAAACCCAATATTTTCCTCTTTTGAATTCTTTCCCATCATTTCTCTAACCAAGCATAACTTTTTCTTTAAAGGAAACAAAATAAAATGATAATCGCTACACATAGTCTTAACCAAATCTAATTACCGAGTCCCACATAGCAAAAAGGTAAATTTATATTCATGACCACGGGCGTCTCAGTGATCGATGCAAGTTACTAGATTGCATGAGTATTTTAACTACTGGTTATATATTTTTTATTATTCACTCCATATAAATTTTTGTATCATTTCTTTTATTTAATTATTTAATTAAATAAACAAATGTATAGTTATTGAAATTTTTAAAAAATAATAAGAAATAGAATAAATAAAAATATGTGGGGAGTACATGCAACCCAGGTGCCTTGAGCATTAGCTAGGGCTTCACACTTTCAAATACCTAACAAATTGCATTCCACTAGAAGAAATGAAAGCTTGGTAAATGGGAACTACTCATTCCATAGGAAGAAATGAAAGTTTGGAAAATGGGAACTTGCTTGGAGTGTAGATAAGGATTCAGAGATACTCACTTGCAGTAGAGTGCAAGTAAAGGTTTACCTGTTGAAGGACCACTATAAGTATGGACAATAGTAAACCATGTACCTCCCTTTGTTGTTTTCTATATCAAAGTTTCTATTGCCCAGATTAGCACAAAACATGGATAAACTCTAATTGAAGGAGTAGGCCCGTAGGAGGTTCATAAGTTTTGATCAAGTCCTTCGATCTAGTCTTACCACCAATGTTTTACCTTGATTCAGTGAATGATGTAGAAGAGAAAGAATCATAGATAGCTAAGCATGCTCAGAAGCAATAGAGGAAGAAGTAGGTGCATGCCATAGGTTATTGAACTATCATTGAATAAGGAAAATGTTGGTGGACAAACTTCATCAGGCTAGAATGCTCCATACTAGCGTGATCTAACAAAAAGCACTCTGCAAAAAAAATCCATGGAGGAAATTGATGGATTCAATTGACCTCACTCATCTTGGTTTGTTTCCCAGGAAATACCTAAGGGATATATTGAGCTCGTCCTTTCTAAATACAAATGCATACCGTGAAATATTCAATAAAAAAATTATGTCATTTGTGCAATCCTCCATCAATTTGAATTCAATTCACCGATAACCTATGTCTCATTTGGATTAGGAGGAATTTTGCATGGCGCTTACTAAAACTCCATAATAGTTATTTTTTTATTAATAGGAAAATGTTTCGAGTAGTAGTGGCTTATGAAAACACTTCAAGAAACTAAGCTACAAGTATCGCTTACATGAGGTGGGTGGTAATAGCTTTACGTACTAATTTCCTTGTGATGTTTCCTTGCCTCATTCATTAACATGCAGCTACACTCTTGATTAACTCCCAGTCCCATTCCTTTACGCCTTTCTTTCACAACAATGGGCTTAACTACACCCTTCTCACTTTTTCCTAGAGAACATAGAATAAGAGAGATGACAAGAATTCAAAGCTATATAGGAGTACATAAATGATGAATCAGACAAGTGTAATATGTGCAAGCTACCTAATTGAATTTTTTAATAGTTATTGATTATATATATATGTATTTTTTATTAATTATTTCACATAAATTTATGTGTGATTTATTAATTGAAATTAAAAACAAAAAAACATAATAAATAAAATGATTCATTGGAAAATAATGTAGGGAATGGATGCAACCCACATGTCTTAAGCACACTCAAATAGGGCTTCACACCTTAAAATCCCTATCAAAATTCATGCCACGAAGAGAAATGAATATTTTTCAAATGGGAACTTACTTGCAATGCAAACAATTTCTTTATGACCAATCATTTTTAATGGACGTGATAAACAAATTATTTTGTTCAAATGCAGAAATTGTAGCAAAACTTGGCTTTGAAGATGTTTTTTCTCTTACCCCCACAACTATTGCCACTGAGGCACGTATTGAGGATGTTTTTGCACTTACCCCATAACCATTTCCACTGAAGTATATATTATGTATGTATAATGATTATTCATAATTATTTTTTATGCTTAAGACTATTTGAGTGTCATCATGTCTTATTCAGTGGTATTTGTTTCAAATGAATTAGACCTTGGGTTGTGTTGTTGCAAAATCTAGGTGGGATCCCAGGAGGGGATCCTAAGGGAAAACTACTAGACCAAATGACAACAATGGGACAAATACACAGTGTCACCTTAGTCGGTGTCCCCTAATATTTCCGGAATTTCACCGATGGGAAGAGTCTTGGTATATAGGAATCACTTGAAAAATTAAAGGATGAATGGTCTATGTGAAGTGACCCACTAATCCCATTAAAGGAGAGGCTCAATTAAGACTTGACGGAGTAATAGGCTCTCTGAGAAAGACATAGGAATGAGATCAAAACCTAAGGCTTTGAATATGCAATGAGGTTAGATATGCCTAGAATCAATATTCCAAATGAGAAAGGACCTCTCGAGAAACTTTGCTATATGATTTTACACTTGGAATAAGGTTTGTACTTCACTTGATAAACCTAGAAATAAGTCACACAAGACCTAGGGCTTATGAATAATCATGGGAGGATCTCTTCCAATGTGTTCACTAGGTAAATGTAGGAGAAGGGAGGGATATCTTCTAAGTAATATGTTTATATGACCCTAAATAAGACCACCTAATCCAAGGAAAAACTAACTAGGATTCACTTTTAAGGGCATAAGATTTCAGGATATTTAACCATGTGAATTGCATCAAACTTTAATATTCCCTAGAGGGACATCAATTTATCTCTCTATCCAAACGA
This sequence comes from Pinus taeda, assembly GCA_000404065.3. Taxonomy (NCBI): domain Eukaryota; kingdom Viridiplantae; phylum Streptophyta; class Pinopsida; order Pinales; family Pinaceae; genus Pinus; species Pinus taeda. Next base: position 13,473 of record APFE030062120.1, on the reverse strand, counting down.
AATTTGAAAAATTCCACCTCTAAGGAATTTCACAAGGTGCCCTATCTATGTCGTCTAGGAAAAGGATATCAAATTTTGGAGAGAGGAAAAGGAAAAGGATGGGAAGGTTGATCACCAATATTTCTTGGACCAGTTTCTATTCCTTGGGCCATCGAGTCAATGATGATGTAAAATTTTCCAAATTCGAATTCAAGGAGGCTAAAAGGTGATTCCCTGTCAACCACTCTCTGACATTTACCCACCCAAGATCTATGTACTTTCATGGAAGGAAAAAAAAAAAAAAATTCTAGGAACATTCATCTACTTGTTATACAATGAGTAACATGTGTAATTTACAATTTAACAATCTTTACAATGATATTCAATAAATTAGGGCAAAAAATATATAGCTAGTTGTAATAATTCCATACATTAGACATTGTTTCAAGTAAAATATTAAATAAATAACATTTACAAGATAACAAGAGATATACCCAATCATAGATCAAGAAGCAGATCCAAGAGAAATTGAAATTTTAGCTCCCAAATATATCAAAGTGCATCAAAATATCTTCAAGTAGCATCCCAAAGAAAAGTGTGAAATTCGTACAAGAGAGACGTTCCAAGTAATGATGATGGTCTCTCACCAATGACAGTCATCTCTATTTATATGATCCTCTACTAATTCGATTTAGCCTAGTTAGCCCCTAAAAATTATAAAATAATGTGTAAAATATAAATATTGGTGACAAGCCCACCAAATTGCTAATAAAGTGATGAAGAAGCCATCCATATGTGAGCCAAAATGATGAAATCATGATGTAGAAGGGCCAATGGAGGGCCTTATAGACTCCTTAAGGTGCCATGATGAGAGTGAGGGCTCCATGAATGATGGAAAAAGGGGTAGCCCCTTAATCTCTATGTAAATCATCATGTGGTGCTCCAAAGTGGATTTGGAGAAGTAGTGGTCTCATGGGTATCCTAATGTAAAATAAGCCTGTAAAATACTCCAAATGAGGGCTCTAAATATGGTTCCTTCCCTCCCATGTCTCAAGATCGAGACAAACCTCCTTTGGGCCTTAGATCAACTACCTGACCCTGTAATCATTGAGAAGCCGATTGGGGGCAATATTGGTCCAAGTGCATCATCTCGCTAATGATTTGGGGCATCAAAAAAGTTGTTGAATGTACTGAGGCTGCCTGTGGCATGAGATAATGCTTTGTCACATGATGGAAACCCATGGTTCTCAACGCATCCCTTACAAGTAACAATATGATCCTCTTGTGGGATTGGGCCCCAGTTAGATTTACCTACCCATGTTGAAACCACCTTCCAATCATGTATAAGATATAATGTTTCACCTCACCATCATGTACAATAATTAATTAGTGCATCTAAGTGGACCAAGATTGATCATCAAGGGCATAAGTGAGACTTCATAATGAGTTTCCCTTCCAGATTTGGGGATTTGATCATGTAATAAGGTTACCTCCCTAGGTAGGAGTGGTTAATAAACAACCCTATTATGTGTTCTTGACCCCTAAAGGGAAATACATGTCCAAGGTACATCCTTCAAGTGGTAGGGTTCATGTGAATAATGATGAGGTGGATAGGGACACAAGGGTCTCAAGGCCAAATACCATGGGCTCAATGTAACACCCTCATCCCACATTTACTCAAGCTAACCAGTCCACTGGGGTAAACATGTGAGGAGAGGCTACTATGATGTGATTTGACTCCCCATGTACAAATAAGAAAGTGGAACTAACATAACAAAACCAAACTGACCTTCCACACATGCTACATAACCTTCAGGGGCCAACCAACTCTTCCAGGTGATCAACCCCTAAGACAACTTGAAATTTTATTGATTTGGACCCTCAGTCGATCCCATGAAAAGCCATGGATGTGACTAATTCCTTCCATTCTCTCCCACAACAACCATGCCAAATACTATGGTCTTTGTTAGGTAGTTTTGTGCCAGCGAACTCAGATTATGAGCCACTTTTTCAGGGCTAGGTCTCAGGCCACTACACATATCTTCATGAAACTTTGAAAAATGAATAATAACAATGGAACAAAGCAACTAATGCAATCACTGGTACAAGTACTTGATCTTGCCCATACTATCCATGAAAATAATTTTGTCAAACATGTCACAAATATGTAATCTACAGGTCATAACAATAGATCTGAGCATAGGGGTCTCATAATTATCTAAGATTCATAGAGAAGCATTGTTTTCTTTTCACAATAGCTAAATTATCATATATTATGTCATATGTTAATTATACATTCATTTTCCAATCAAAACGTGATAAGAGATATACATCAAGTATGTCATAAAACATACTCATAACCAACATATAACCAACAGAAATAACAAGGATATAATAGATGTAAAAATCGTAGATGAACCAAAACATTTACACATGAAATACCAAGAAAAATGATCTCTTATTAGTGAATGAAAAATCCAACCAAGTCAGGGACTTCCATGAACCACCTGACCATAGATTGGGTTGAACCAAATATTTGTTTCAATTAATAACCCATGTGCCATATTCCAAGCATGAATGTGGGACTCACAACAAAATCAATCTAGGCTTCCTCAAGCTTTACCGCAATCCCCACTAGATCACTAGGCCCTAAATAAGAATGGATGCCACTGGATTTCTCCACCTACACTGTGAGGAATTTTCTTGCCTCCTAGTCTCGAGGCTTTACCGTATATCCCTCCATTCATCATTCGAGGATTACTAGGCCTAATTGAGACTCCACCCACTAGGATTTACCATATATCTCAATATTCATCGGTCGAGGATTCCTAGGCCTGATCGAGGGCACACACCTCTAGGCTTTACAATATATCCCTCCATTCATTGGTCAAGGATTCCTAGACCTATCGAGGTACACAAAATATGGCTTTATGCAATACCACCTTCTCTAGTCCAGGGATTCCTAGGCCTTGTGTTCTTCTTCAGAGACCACTTCACTTAGTTTCGAAACCATCTGGTAATCCAGCTTAACCAAGTGAAAGAGAACCCATCACATCATGGCTATCCAAAAATTCCAAGACAAGGCTAAAAACCATTGTCACACCTCGAAAAACCCATGCCAATGACATCAAGAGAACCAGATACACACATCCATGTACCATGTATGCCAAATTTAACAAGGAAACCACACATGAAAATTGATACCTGCAAGTAATCATGTTGTAGTTGCTTGATCCTACTCTTCCTTGCTTGATATTTTCTCCCCTTTGCCTTCTTGGTCCTTCTTTTGATTTCCTTGATCCAATGCTAGAGTGCTTCAAGAATGCTCTAAGTGTCCAAGAGTGAGAGAGAGAGAGAGAGAGTAAAAGAGAGATAGCTCCAAACTGAACTGACAAAAAGTAACAACTGATACTCCGAATCCATTTTATTAATGAGACCTCTATTTTCTTCATTTTCCTCCTCACATGCAACTTGTGACCTTTCACCTTCCTTTTCTCCTAATTTCCATTATTTTCATAAATGAAATGTCAATTAATGCCGCATGCCTTTTCAAAGCCTTTCCAAAACCTTTTCCATTGCCTTTGCCAAATTCCCTTAGCAATAATAAACCAAATGAACACCTACACTAGGATGTTTTTTTCCCAACATTCAGCTTGGAATACGTGTCCCATGACCTTGGTTATTATTTTTCCTTTATTAACTTTATTTACATGGAATTTTGACAAGGGTTGTTACAGTCAAGGGTGGTAATGTTAATGGATGTCCACATATTTGTGTGTATAGATGTAGGAGGGAGAAATTGTGGTACATGAGTTACCCCAAACTTTTTTTTTCCACCCTTTTTAATTTACCTTTTTCCTTTCTTTTATTTTTCTTTTATTATACTTCGTATGGCTCAAGGGGATGAGAGCATGTTGTGTATGATATAAACAATGAATACCTCCTTAAAGTGGGTCAGTTCATCACCCAACAGGGGTTGGGACATGCGTGAGTTCCTCAATGATGCAAGGGTTCTCATAGGGACCCTAAGAACCAGGGTGATGCCCATAATTATAAGGGGTAGAGCTCATGTTTGACTTTTTCACATGCGTTATTTTTTATTGTTCTGACCATATTTTTCTTTTTGTGGTATTTTTCCTTTTATATGTGGCCATGATATGCTTTAAATTTATTTTTTTAGCTGCATCAGTATCTATGGCTACATTCTAGGCCTGAACCAAACTCGTGGAAAAGGGGATGGGGTGTACCAAAGCCTTGTGGACCCGATGGTCATGTGGATCCGGAGGGGAGTGGAAAGTATGAAACGAAAAACGTGATTGTGCTATCAAAATCAGGGTTTCTGAAGTAGTTCCCATCCTAAAGCTATAAGTGAATAGAGGAGATCCCATGGGACTAGAGTTGAGGATTAACCCCCAATTTAAGGGGAGGGAAAAATATTGTAGTTTAAACCCTTCCTCCTTCCAATTCACCCAATAATCCATACCCAAGTTTGCCCAAGGAAAAAAAAGCATAAGCACCTGATTGCATAATGATAGACAAACATTTAAGATTGGATGACCCACCTTCAAACATACACTCTCGATGGATGGGTGAGGGGACATATGACTGGCCCAGGAAGCAGAGATCAAATATCATAACATTGGCTACAATGGTGGCAATCAGGGGCTACTTGTTGTCAGTTGAAGACAAATCTAGGTGAAAATTTTCTCCTATGGGTTCACCCACTAGTGGTGGGTAACAGGTTGTTAGTCTACTTATGGGTTATTTTTTTCTATTCATTTCAACAACCAACCACCCGTTTTATGTATGGTCTTACCCTGAATTCCTACCATCTCCTCTAGTGAGGAAATAAATTATTATTTCCTTTTGAAAGTACAAAAGTGGTTTGTAGACCTTAGGCAAACCTATCATGAAATACTCAAAAGTTTTATGTTTATAAAAATGAAGATTTACATAGTGGTAGCAATAGAAATGTATATTTGTCTATGTAATTGTTACTATTGAACAAGAATAAATTGTGGATAAGAATTCAAATCATAGGCTTGCAATCAAGAGCTCAAATAGAAACAGGGAATCCATACATTATCTTTAAGGTACATAATATATGGATCTGTAATTTAAAGAGTTTTGAATTAAATGTTTGTTTAGTGCAATTTAAAATGAATGTCTTATGAAAAATCAATACGAAAAGTTTGCATACATATCTAGTATTGCAATCTCAATGAGTGCACACTCTTGTGGTGCAATACTGAAGCAGAAAGAAAGGTAAAATATGTATAGAAATAGATCCCCTTGTTAAAGACTACAGCTATCACCGTAGGTATAAGGGTATATGTCCCAAGAAGATGTCAAGAATATATTCTTGGCAAGCTCTCAATAGGATAAAACATTTTTAATCTACTTACATAGCATAGTGAGCCTCTCTTGTTCCAGTAGAGAAGGTAACAGACCCAAAGGTGGGAGAAAATTCATCCCATATTAAAGAAGCTACCAAATTCAAAGCTAAGTGGTGACTATGGATAAGATTAAATATTTGTCTATGGCTATAATAGCAGTAGTGATATCTTGTAGAGATTTCTCCCGCTATTGAAATATGTATTAGTATTTAGGACAATTGTTGCAGGTGGACAAAAGTAGTGGCAAGTGTACATGTAGAAAATCTATGGAATTTTGAATTTGAAAAATGTAAATGTATTATGAAACTTAACAAAGAAATTTGACACCAAAAACATTTTTTTCCAGTAAAAAAACCATAATTTCTATTAATGAAAATAAAAATTATATTCTATAGATGCATAGTGTGCATATGAAATCCTGAGTGAAGAAATTTATTTCACTATCAAACACAAGGCACATAGGCCCCATGAAAAATTACCACATGAAGACCTAAATAGGTAGCCATAACATACAAAATTCTATCAAAAATACTAGCAAAAAAGCCATAAATCCTAGCATAAACCAAGCTGACCAAAGTGTTAACACTAAGGACTAGAAGCAAGCCACCCAGTTAGCTGCAAAATCCAAATAACAAGGTAGACAATAATGAATTAACCCACATTAAGGAGAGAGGCAAAAACCTGTTGCAAGAGAAGAAAAAAGAAAAAGGAAAGCAAGGAATAGGTGACCCTGAAAGCTGCAAAGGGTGGCCTAGATCTAGGCCATAAAAAAGAAGAAAAAAATGAGTGGCATTTCTCTACAAGAAATCCCATGGCACCATGCAGAGATCTTTGAATACTCCCTCGGGAGAAAGAAAGGATGGTGTTGAGTGTGTTGAAAGTGACACAAAAGAAAGTTCTGACAATGGTGACACTAGCAAGAAGGCACAACAAGAAAGTTGAAGATCGCTCATTGTAGACAAGACCCACAAAAAAAAGCTCGATCCATGAGGAAGCAACTAACTCGACAAGAAGAGGCATGAGAAAGAGTGATGAGACTTTCTCCCCTCAATTCAACCCAACCTAGACCTAGTAAATAATGCAACGACATCCATAAGCCAGTAATAGAACCTACAAAAGATGAGACTCACGATGGAAAATATAGAGAGACATGAAATAGGTTTGGAGCAACTAGGGTTAGCTACCTCAACTCTCTGACACCACAAACATTAAATGTTGTTGGACTAATGTCGACTCCAAACTAAAATTAATAAAAGTTTCAATGAAATTCAAAACTTATTATCCTAAGTTATACATCTTTGCCCACAATAGGACTTCAAAACATAACCTTTAGATAAAACGTTTTTTTGATAATAAAAAAATTGTTAAAACATTTGATACATTGGTTGGTCAACCTAGTCCCTAGGGAGGGACTAATAAGTGTTTTAAATATTATATTAATTATACAATAGAGATTTTATAAATAATTTATAAGTCCAAATTTATGATACATCTGTAAACATATTTTAATCATTAAAATGATTAAAGTTTTTATGAATTGTTTAAGAAAAAAGAACTTAGTGAAATGATCATATATTTAAAATTTAAGGGCAAACTTTTTAATTAAATATATTTTTGTTTTTTTAAAATTATCCATAAGTGTGTTGTTTTCAAAATTTTAATTTAATTAATAATAATTATTAAATGGATAGTAAGAATTTAAACTTCACCTAATACTCCAAAATATTTTTATTAGTATGCACAAATGAAAAGTTGAGGTTTCATAGTTATGTCATTTTTTCATTTTAATTAATTAAAAAATTGCTATATAAACAAGTTTCATATTAAATTAATTATGACGCTTTTGGGTATGTGGTATTGATAAGCGCGTAGTCTAACGAGGCAGGGGGGTTGCTCGGAAAGTTATGGAAATTCTGGTCATATTTAGAGAAAATCCGGCAAGGATTTTTGTAAATCCAAGTTATAGTTGTTAACCTTCAAAATTTTAGTTGTCCTAGACGTTTTTTATGGTGTTGGATCCATTTCCACCATCAAAAACACACGATTCAAACACTCCCTCTACAAGATTTTTTGAAATTTTTTTGGGTGGATTCCGACCACTTTTGACCGTCCGGGCAATTCCTCCGCCTCGTTAGACGACTCCATTGATAAGTCATGGTATTCGCCTATTGTATTGTAGCAAAGCAGTAAAATGGGGGTGAATCTCCATGGTTAAGAATATTGTTACATGTTTATATGTGTGTGTGCGTGTGTGTGTGTGTGTGTGTGTGTGTGTGTAACTCATGTATATAATTTTATTATGATTAGTAATAATAATGAATTAAAAATAAATTTATAATTCAGATAGTTTTCTTTTAATTTTAGCAATGTGAGATGTATCATGAATTAAGTGTCTTGATGTCTATAATAAATTGATGCCTATGGATATTTGGATATTTGCAAACCATATAATTTATATAGTTATGATATTATAAATTTAATGGTTGGTAAAGGAATCAATAAATTAAATGGTTGGTAAAGGTGTATTTCCTAATACATATCAAGTTGCCAACATTTATAAAAACAAAAATAACATAAAAAACAACTAAATTAAAATTTTATTTTTCTGTTGGCAATTTGAACATTGAATTTCATGGTTTACATAATAGTTCATAACACAATCATTACCAATTGAGCTACCCTTATGGGGTAAAATAAAACTTTATTTTAAATCATCATTATTATTAATAAATAAATAAAATGATTGATTAAGATATTTATACATAGATTCATGAAGATATTATTAAGAAAATAGAAAAAGGACAAAGGGGGGAAGTGACCATTTATACAATAGACACACAGAAGAAGATATTTTTATAATATAATTTCTCCCTTGTTTCAAGATTATAATTGGTATCATAGTCATAGTAATCTAAGGAGTAGTCGTGATTGATGAGCAACCTGTAAAGATGGGGGGGGTCCTATATTCAATTATTCAAGTCACCAAATGGGAGCCCAACTAATTCTTTACCAACCATTTCCCATAATCGAGGAGGAAAGGTTTCCAAGATCCATGTGAAAGTTCAATGCAAGATTACGTAGATGTAAATTCCATGCCGATATGTCTTGTGAATGAGTTATTGTACAATGGATGCATTTATATCTTCTGCCACTTCTCAAAAAACATCATTCCTAAATTTGAGTAACTACGAAGTCAAAGACGGACTTTGCTAGATCCTTCAATTATCCACTAAAGTATACAACACTAATATTGCCTAATCGTATGGACATGAATTTGATTCCAAATGAAAACATTGTAGAATTTTATCCAATTGTGGGTGAAGGATTCTCTGTTCACAGATGTGGGTGAATGGTTCTCTATTGAAGTTCATTGTCGACAGCAGAAGCCAAAAGAACCTAATTTCAGTAAAGGTCATGAAGCGGTTGGGACTACCAACCACGCCACACCTGCAATTGTACGCCATTGGGTGGCTTCACCAAGGGTGAGATCTCTACGTTAGCCAATAGTGTCACCTTCCCTACAGCATCAAGCCCTTCACAAATGAGGTATTGTGTGACGTTGCTACTATTGAAGTTTGTGATGTATTATTAGGCCAACCATACTTGTGGAAGCAACATGATGTGTATGAGTCTAGGACTCAAACTGTCATTATTTCCTTGGGTAATAAGTTATACAAGATACAAAAAAGTAACATCGCCTACCGCCATCTCTTTGATCTTTGTGAAGCAATGCAATAAGATCATTTATGAGACCGTGAAATTAGTCTTCCTTATGATTTTCCCTCAAGGCAAGAAGAAGACAGAGGCCACATCCAAAGCCTCTAGACAAGGCTCCTTCGTACGACAGCAGCAGATGGAAAAGGTCGTGGAAGAGTATAGGGACATCTTCACCTCACCCAAAGGGGTACCCCTACACTATCAGGTTAAGAACTCCATCGATCTAAACCCGAGTGCACCACTACCCAACGGACTAATCTACCGACGCTCTACTATGGAGAATAATGAAATTAAGAGGAGGATTCAGGACCTATTGTAGAAAGGGCACATCAAGCCAATCTTATCACCCTATGGGTGCCTAATGATCCAGGTGGATGTTGGTGGCCACCCACCTATCCCATTTGGACCCCCACAACTATCTCTTTCAGTTTTTCAGTTTCCTAAATTGTAGCATAGTTTACTATTTTTAGCAGTTTTTCGGGTCCTGAAGTTCCGGAGCCTTTTTGAGGCCCTTAACGATGTTTTTTGGGAACGGATAGATCTTTCTGACGAGCTATCGTACACGTCAAACGGAGATCGGGTGCCAAAGTTACGACCCTAAGAAGTTGATGTACCAACTTACCCAAAACGGGGCCCATAATTTGGCATTTCATCTTCTAGGGTTAAGTTTTGGGATGTTAAGGGTTTTCCATTGTTTCTAAACAAAAAATAGGCCTTCGAGCCTCATTGTAACACAGTTCAGAGGCATGTAGCTACCACATCTCTTCTTAGATATAAGCTACCATCGCCCTAGCTAGTTTATTTCCATTTATGTTTGTAAGCATATTTCAGTATTTTACATTAATGAAATGAAGTATTATTTCCGCTACATCTATGTGTTTATGATTATCTCTGTAATTTGTTGTGTTCTTGTTTAAATCTGGATCAGTGGTATTAGAGTGGTCTACTTTTTCTCTCTTCTTTATTTGCATGTCCCCAACGAGGTGGGGATATAAGGAGTTAGGGCTTGAACTGGTCGAACCTTTGCAAAACCAGCCTTGCAAATCCCGACGGCCTCCCATGGCAGATGAGAAGAAATACGAGGGGGTAGGAGATCCTATCAAAATCTTGCTTGAAGAAGCCCTCAAGTGGCAAAGGAATGCGATGATGGACAGCTTTGCGCAGATCCTTCAGCGGCTACCCAGAGCGACGCATCAGCTTCCAACAACTACTATGGAAACACCACACCGTTTAAGGTACAAGTGAATTTTGAAATCCCCATCTTCGAGGGTCAAATAGACGCAGATGCCATAGATAAATGGTTAAATCTGTTAGATGGGTTATTTTCTGTTCATGAATTTTCGAGTCGGGAAAAGATTGTTTTCACTCTTCTCAAAGCAGCCCCCCACGTCAAGGACTGGTGGGAAACCTACTGTGAGCAGAAGGATGAAAGCATAGGCTCACTATTTTTAGCCACATCCACTTGGGATTCATTTAGGGATGCCATTAAGGAGCAGTACTACCTTGTCAAACGCTACGAGGACAAATACATAAAGTGGACCTCACTGTGGCAGGGAAGGGACCAAGATGTGCTAGAGTTCACAAAAAATTTTCATACCCTTCGCATACAGTTGGGTATCAAAGATTCTGATCTGCATCTGGTACTCAAATATTGCGGCTGCTTACACAGATATATCCAGGAAGAGATGGAGTTCCTGAACATCTCCTCACTCGACACGACGTATCGATACACTGTCAAAATCGAGCAAAAGTTCAAACAGAAGAAGCGAGACTTTGGATCTACGAATCCGAAGACCAAAGGACAAAGCCAAGGCAGGGTGATCCAAGACAACCTGTCGAAGCTACAAGAAAAGAACAAAACCACGAAGTAGAAAAAGGACGCAGGAAAGTGGTGTGAGTTCCACAAGAGCCCTACTCACAACACAAGTGAGTGTCGGACCAAGCAGTCGTTGGTGGTTGAGTTGAAGGCTTCCAAATCATATGCATGTTCCAACCCTGAGCCAAAACCTGACAAGGGGAATGGCAAAGAGAAGCAGATCATTGATCTAGATCCCAGTGCCATTGTTGCCACCGCCAAGATCTAGAAAAATGAGCCCGAAGATCCAGAGGAGGGGGAACGTATTTTCCACTTACAAATGTGGGTGAAGGGTTCACCGCTGCAATTCATTGTCGACAATGGCAACCAAAAGAACCTCATTTCAGCGGAGGTCGTGAAGCGGTTGGGCCTACCAACTACACCACACCTGCAACCGTACAGTATTGGGTGGCTTCATGAAGGACGAGATCTCAAAGTTCGCCAGTAGTGTCGCCTTCCCTACAGCATCAAGCCCTTCACAGATGAGGTATTGTGTGATGTTACACCTCTGGATGTTTGTGATGTATTATTAGGCCAACCATACTTATGGAGGCGACATGTTTTGTATGAGTCAAGGCCTCGCGCTGTCATTATTACTTTGGATAATTCATTATACAGGATACCGGAGTTAGCCCCACCTACTGCCACCTCTTTGATCACTGCCAAGAAAGGAAGCAAGCTCATCTCCCAAACTAGGAAATTCATTTTATGTCTGGTTCGCTCCCAAAGTAAGGGGAAGATCGTCACCACATCCATGATCCTTGTGAAGGGTTCCTCCATGCAGCAGCAACAGCAAAGGGATACGGTCATGACAGAACACGGGAACAACTTCTCCTCACCCACAAGGGTACCACACAAGCTTCAGGTGGGCAACAAAGTCTGGTTGGATCTACAGAAAGAACGCCTTACAAGAGCCCATCAGAAGCTCCGACCACACCGATATGGTCCTTACACCATTACCGAGGTTGTGGGAAATAATGCTTTGGAGCACAACATTCTTCCATTACTTCACTTGCACCGAGTGTTCAATGTGGACCATCGCCAACCATGCTTCCCACCATTACTGGACACATCAGATATTGCAGAACAACTCACCAGAGACCCAGCTTAGCAGAAGTTTCCTCATCTCAGGGAGAAACTCAACGCAATGGGGACCATTGCTTCCTAAGGGAGGAGGAATGATCCAAGTGGATGTTGGTGGCCACCCACCTATCCCATTTGGACCCCCACAATTGTCTCTTTCAGTTTTTCAGTTTCCTAAATTGTAGCACAGTTTACTATTCTTAGCAGTTTTTCAGGTCCTGAACTTCCGGAGCCATTTTAAGGCCCTAAATGACTTATTTTGGGAAATCTAGGGACAACATGGGTCCATGGATTGATGTTTTCCTTCCCAAAGTTGTATTGCTCAGATATATCTTTCTAACGAGCTATCGTACGCGTCAAACGGAGATCAGGTGCCAAAGTTACAACCCCGAGAACTTGATGTACCAACTTACCCAAAACGGGGCCCACAATTTGGCTTTCATCTTCTAGGGTTAGGTTTTGGGATGTTAAGGGTTTTCCATTGTTTCTGAACAATAAATAGGCCTTCAAGCCACATTATAACACAGTTGATAGGCATGTATCGCCACATCTCTTCTCAGAGATAAGCTATCATTGCCCTAGCTAGTTTATTTCCATTTTTGTTTGTAAGCATATTTCAGTATTTTACATTAACGAAATGAGGTATTATTTCTGTTGCATCTATGTGTTTATGGTTATCTATGTAATTTGTTGCGTTCCTATTTAAATCTAGATCAGTGGTATCAGAGTGGTCTGCTTTTTCTCTGTTTTTTCTTTGCATGTCCCCAATGAGGTCAAGATATAAGAAGTTAGGGCTTGAACTGGTCGAACCTTTGCAAGACCAGCCTCGCAAATCTCAACGGCCTCCCATGGCAGATGAGAAGAAAGATGAGGGGGCAAGAGATCCTATCAAAATATTGCTTGAAGAAGCCCTCGAGCAGCAAAGGAACGTGATGATGGACAGCTTCGCGCAAATCCTTCAGCGGCTACCCAGAGGCGATGCATCGGCTTCCAACAGCTACTCTAGAAACGCCACACCGTTTAAGGTACAAGTGAATTTTGAAATCCCCATCTTCGAGGGTCAAATAGACATAGATGTTGTAGATAAATGGTTAAATCTGTTAGATAGGTATTTTTCTATTCATGAATTTTAGAGTCGGGAAAAGATTGTTTTCGCTCTTCTCAAAGCAGCCCCCCACGTCAAGGACTAGTGGGAAACCTACTACGAGTAGAAGGATGAAAGCACAGGCTCACTATTTTTAGCCGCACCCACTTGGGATTCATTTCGGGATGCCATCAAGGAGCAGTACTACCCTGTCAAAAGCTACGAGGAAAAATACATAAAGTGGACCACGCTGCGGCAGGGAAGGGACCAAGAAGTGCCAGAGTTCACAAACATCTTTCATACCCTTCGCACACATTTGGGTATCAAAGATTCTGATCTACATCTGGTACTCAAATACC
>APFE030062113.1:0-14192 GCA_000404065.3 Pinus taeda | reverse complement strand
GTGATCTACTTTATGAAAGTGGAAGCTCAAGAAACCCACTTTCAAATGCATTACTTGACACCTCTATTTACTCAAAATTTCAAGTGTACAAGGATGATTTTATATCTCATGGAAGATCAAAAAGTCAAAATGTTGATTTTAAACCTCTTCCTTGATATTTGTTCTTACAGTTGGACAATGCAGCAAGTAATAATAAGAATCACTATCTTTTCATGTTTCTATCACTTTTAACTACACTTGGTGTCTTCATCACTATTGAGGTTGGGTTCTTGCCCGTGGGGTACACTCATGAATACATAGATGGAACCTACAGAAGAATGTCTTCCAACCTAAAAACTAAAGATATATATTCTTAACTTGAAATGATGGATACATATCGCATAATTGAATAAATTCGAGTGCTTCCACCTATACATGTTGACAAGGTCTATGACTTCAAAAATTTCCTTAATGGATACACCAAGGAGGAAAAAAATGCACTAGTTGGACATCTTAATGTCCAATACCTCCAATTTCTTATAATCAATGATGTTTCAATACTAAGGTACAAATAATCAATTAGAGATACTATGTGGTCAAAACAAGTTGATTTATGGAGATGATGAATGTTGACCTATAATTCCCATAGGGAAGACATCTTTCTGAGCTTCCAAACAGAATGATGTCTATTTAAAAGAACCAAATGAAGGGATAACATCATACATAAAAATGTGGAAAGACATTATTGGGAATGAGGATTCACCAACTGTTACAGAGGAATGGAAAAATAAAGTAGTGTATTGGGAAAGATTTCTTGATACATTAGATAGAATCTATAATGATCATAGAATAATAGATGGAAGTGATTCATCTTTTGAGGATTTATGGCCCAAGAGAAGGCAAAGCATTGATGTTGATTGTGATGCGCTCCACGTAATCTCAAGTATTGTGGATGGACATTTTGATAATGCGATAGATGAACCAATATATGTTGGATCCAAATGAAACAAGCCAAAGCCAACGTTCAATCTGATGATTGATGTTGAGAAAGGAAGGATGTTGCTAGTTAGATCAGGAAATGAGGATGCATGAGAGATGATTTCAATGAAAAAATCCATCTTAGATATCTCTAGGGATAGTGAAATTGAGAATCTTCATGTAAAGGTTGACTAGTGGAAGTGTATGCCAGGGAAATACAATGGAAAATCTTTAGAGAAATATTGGATACCAAATCCTGATGACACACGACTTGGTTCTATTCTAATTAATACCGTAGTGTGGGCATGGACGCAAAAGAAAGAACATTGCAAGACCAAATATCTTAAGATTAGGTTTATATGATTCATGAATGTAAATTTTTTTTTTTGAAGGGTCTGTTAATATACATTCAGATACACTTTTCAATATTTTGTATATAAAATATTACCTTCATATTATTTTTTGAGTATTATATTATTTAGTATTTCAACGTAATCATGTGTTGATACAAGTTACATGACATTGCCAGAAAATATTTAAGTTACCATAAAATATTTAACTTTTCAAAGCTTTATTTGACCGACATGACTTCTCAACATATCAAATATGCATAATCAAATTCAATAATACACTTAAAAACATCTTCTAAACTTGGTCTATTAAAGCAATAGTGGGGTACCTAATTAGTATTCTATTTAATATAAATCATCTAAACACTTAATGAATAGATGCTAGACACTTGTAATAATGTTTGAAGTGTGTTTTCCTTAATATTCATTATTATAATTGATATAAATCAAATTTGTTATTTTGTTGCACTCTAATTTATAAAAAAAATATTTTGATCATTGAATAACACAACTTAGACTATAAATATTTCCTCTTATGGATTCTTGAAGTCCGGTGCCAACATTGTACTATACAATAAATTTGTACTCAACTGAGGGAAAAGTAGTTAGTGGTCAATTTTAATATATAATCAATAATAGTAAGAAAAACAATATTAATATATTGTTAAATATCTTTATAGGTAAGATTTTTTTTACAAAATCTATTATTCATGAGTGAAATTTAATACATAAATATAAATATTAATGATAATAGAAATGATGTAATGAATTTAAGTTTTAGATGAATGTTAATATGTTCTTTTCAATACAATATCTTTAAACACTACAGGAATAAAAACTAAACATTTGTAATAAATAGTTTAGTCAATTTTCTCTCTTTCCTCTTGTATTTGAAAATAATCAAATTGTACTACTTTGTTACTATTCTAATTCGTGATTGATTTTCAGCATTAAAATGATTATTAATTGAGTCGAGAGGTTCATCCTACAACCTAGTATGAGGAGATGTGTAAGTTTGTCTTTCCATTTGTGCATCTTTAAAATAAAAAATATGTTCTAAATAGAAAAATAAAAAAATGATTATGTTGTAAAGTAATTAGAAGAAACAATTGTGTGAATTAGATGTTTAAATATTATACTTTTAAAAAATATTTCAACTAGAGATTCAAATAAACTATTTGAAGATCTATGTTAACTAATTTATGTCAATATCAACTTTGTAATATCTATATATATATATAAGGTTTTATGGTGAAAATTTGTATTGGCCTTATGTATACTCTATTTAGAATTCAAAAACACAGATTCAACAATGAAAAATAGCACATTGTATTTTGCACTCTAAAAATGTTTGCACGTGAAGAAATTTGATCCCCACATTCGTACTTAAGATGGATCTATGTTGGTATATATTGGACACATTACTATGATCATTTGTCATTAAATAATTCTATACTTAATATTTATCTTGCATATTAATCTATTATTCATTAAGTAAGCCTCAATCAACTTAGTTTTTAACACAAAAGTACAAATAATAAATAATAAATACATTATACTACTACTCACATTCAACATTTAATTTGATCCTAAAAAAATATTTTCTCCTCAACTCTAAAATGGTACTAATTTTCTACAATAGTATGAAATGATGATGGCGATAATGATGATTAACATCGACTAAGACCAAATATGGTATATAAGAAGGCAAAAAGGTATTACCCAAAACTATTTCGAATTTTATTGTTATGCTCAAAAAGAATTAAAAGAAGTGTTTCAAGCTCATGATAATTTTGTTTAGCTAAAAGGTCAAGAAGGTTGGTAGCATCACAAGTATTTTGAAATTTAAATCTAATATGAGTATAAACTCAATGATCTATGAGATATTTTAAGTCTTCAATGATATTACTAGTGTTGCAAAGGTGACAGACTTTTAAATTGTGCCAACATTGTCTTAGTAATAATTGTAACTTAACGCATACATGATATTTACTATATCATATTATAATTAAATGGGTTAATAATAGTAAAATACACATCATTCTTTTCATAAAACAACCTTAACAAACTTATATTTTAATACAAACCGTAAAAATATTTAAATAGATAATGTAAGGAATCCAAGATTTAGACGTGAAAGATTTGCTTTTGCAAGTTTATATGAATTTGTTTAATAAAGTTTATCATGATAATTTTTTCACAAAAAATGATGAATATCTACATTAAAATTAGTGAACTAAGTGAATTTCTAATTCCTTATTTTGAAAAAACTTAATCTAGTTAAAGTTATATATTCTAGATCTATTGAATACTTCCAAATTTAATGAAATATGTGTTAAACCCTAATTCTTCCTCATAGTGAGCTAGGTTTTCACCTTGGAAGCAGAGGCCACACACACTGAAAAGAAGAAGCATGATAATGGAGGACATGTCTAAAGAGTTGAGCCATCTAACATCAAAGAGATCTGTGCCTCACAAACTCATGAAGAGGTCATTTGTGGCACACAGGGACGATTTTGCTTCAAGGCGTGTTTCTGACCAAATGGAGATGAACTTGACAAAATTGAAAGAGGTTTTTTTAATAATAGAGGAAGGGACAAAAAAATCCTTTGGGATTTACATAGGTATCATATATTGAGACATAAGAAACTTTCTTGGAGAGTTATGTTAGAAAATAAAAAAAAATCATGTTAATTTCTTGTTTTAGTCATTCTTTTGTGGCATGGATTCCAAGCAAATGAAGTTGAATTTCTATACAATGAGAGAATTTTTTCTTAACAGCATTCATAGCTACAAACACCTCTTTTAGGTTTCAAAAAATCGTTATGTTTATAGATATATCACTCCATTGTTGAAGCCTATGTTTATAGAAAAACTGAGAATTTTGACCAAGCTATAAGCCTAGCGCCTTGGTGTTATAGACATTTTTCGGCACTGCAACCCCAATCATAAATGTCCACAAACTGAGGGCTCCTAAGTCCCTAAAATTGTTGCTTCAGTACCTAAAGGAACAAGGTCAGCTGATTACATCATCTCCCAGAAGTTATCCACAAAAAAATTCTCAGAAATGGTCAAAATTGGGCAATACTGAATGCCCAGTGCAGAGAGTGTGATGCATACTAGATGGCCCCTATGTAGGGTGCGATCGGAATAACATCACAAGTTCCCTTGTTGGTCTTTAGGTTGAGAAAAGTGGAGTCTACCAACCAAGGATTTCCCCTTGGAGGAAATCCTAGTCCTTTCTCCTCTTGGGGAGATGTTGGTGCACCCCATATGGCCACATTGTCACTTCCAGGGTTGACAATTGGCTTGCTCGTATGGCTCTTCTCTACCTCTATCATTTAGAATACCATAATTCCTGAACAATCAAGTCAGAAACTAGATGATACTAGAGTTACCCCCCAACCTTCTACTTCGTCCGTTTCTCCCTATCCTCCTTCCTCTTCACTTGATGAAGCTGGAAAAGCTAAAGATCAAGTAAGTGAGAAGAAGAAGAAGCGAAAAGAGAAAAATGAAAATAAGAAGAAGGAGCCAAAAGCGAAAGGGGGCAACCATGCACCGTCTAGCGAAAATCCTCACACTGCACTATCTAAACCTACAAATCCATGTGTCATTTGCAAAGGAGACCACTATCGTCGAGATTTTCCTTGCACCCCTAAGATCTTCAGGGACTGGTCTCCTCGTTTGCACAATTTGGTGTCATTAACATCTGATGATCATGTTGAAAGTACACCATCAACTAGTGAAAGCCAAGTATCTGGACAAAAAATGAATTGCAAATTTCCTTGTAAACTATGTGAAGGAGATCATGACATCCACCATTGTCCCTTCCTAGATGAAGCCAAAAGAGTTTTGGATGACCGTCCTACTTCACCGCTATGGCTTCCTCCTGGATATAAGAAACTCTTGCCGAGTCCACCATTGGTTGAAAATCCGACTGACACGTCGTTGTGATCAGTCGAAGCATCTATCATTGAAGACAAACCCTCTGAATCCATACCTGACGAAAGTCAAAAGGTGGAGGCGGCAGTTGACCTAGTCTTACCTTCAGGGGGTTCATCTTCAAATGATACCGTCACTGAAGAGAAAGAGAATGACATTGTTCAAATTCTTTTCGTAAACAAAGACTCCGACGAACTTGGGGGCAGTCCACTCATTCCTTTACTGCAGGAAGGAAGTTCATCAAAGTCTTATCCGACTGTCTATTCGATCCCACCTGCAAGCAACCTAGTCGTTTCCTTTGATTGGAACCTACTAGGCAGACCCCGTTTACCAGCTAGTGTACCATTCTGAATCATTATACAAGCTTACAAAATGGTCATGGTTGGTACCATCATAGATGAATGGGCTTCTTTGAGCACCCTTTCCTCAACTACTTGGAAAGCGCTTGGTTCGCCATCAAATTTTTCCCGAAATGAGAAATCTAACAGGCTTTGACAAAGGAACCAGTCGACCAGTAGGGATCCTTCCCAATGTGCCCATTACTTTGAGAAGGAAAATAATTCACATGACCGTGATGGTAGTCCAAGGACCCCTAGATTATAATCTACTCCTTGGGCATGACTGTATTTATTGCATGGGAGCCATCGTCTCCTCACTCTTTAGAGTAGTGTGTTTTCCGCATGAAGGCAGAGTGGTGAAGCTCGTAGACCTACTGTCATTCCCTGGTTCACACATAGCAAATAGTCAAATTCCATACCTAAATGTTCTTTTCACACAAGGAATGTCTCATCGATCTCCATTCCATCCACCTGATGAGCGCGAGTGATTCGGGAGGATATGACTAAAACCCAAGGGGCATGCACCCTGGCCTGCTTTGGCAGGGAAACTCTAGGTATAAAGTAGGTTTCCACATAGGAAGATGACTGATCTGACACCCGTCCTTATAGGAGAAGGGAGTTGGACCAGAATAAGATTCCCTCATTAAGGTTAGGAGGTTGGGATTTAGAACCAACCTGGTCCAGATGGACTAAGCCAGGAAGTGTTTCTATATACAGTGTGGATGGAAACTATCTTGCAAAAGTAGGAACTTCTATATGGTAACCTGGAAATTTTTCATTATACCTAGAGGCATGCAAACCTTTTTTAATGCAAGCAAAGAGTGACCATTTATTTTTAAAATTTTTAGGTCCTCTAACCCTTTAAACTCGTAGGATTGGTCATTTCCTAACTTGCATAAAGAAAGGATCTGGGGCAAAGCTTTGAAAGGTGCAAGCTCCATAAAAAATGGCATCTGAGATGAGATATTATTATTATATGACTGGCATGAGCAATTTTATTGTGGAATTCAAGCTCGTTAAAAATTAAACATAAGCAATGAGTAAATGTTCCCCCAGAGTTTAATCTCATTAAAAAATGAACCGATCCCTGGTAAATAACCATTTTGAATGCATTATCATCAGCTTTTGAGCCTTGGCTGTGTTCTCATCATCACCTCCACTCTGTTTTAGCCGATAATTCACCTCCATTTGATTGTTTACCCCTTTCGAGGAACATCTGCGAACAGTGATTCTATTAGCCATCCTTGTGACACTGCCGTGATTGGAAAATTCCAAACCTTACCTGGAATCAGTTGCTACGAGAAATCATCACTCATTCCTCAAAAAACGAGTCTCCTTTAAGCTCTTTTCAAGTGACTCAAATATGAAAATATTACTGAGCGATTAGCCTCTTTGGCTTGTTAAAGTCATCGGAAGTGCTATCCCTCCTATAGATTTTAGTCTTTTTGGACTTGAGGGATTATTACACAAAAAGATTGAGGGCTTGTCTTATTCGGCTCGTTAAAACTATCGAAAATTCATTCTTTTCATATTATTTTACGCTTTTTCAAACTTAAGAGATTATATGATGAAAAAGAATCATTGTAGTTTCCTTTCCATCCCTTTCAGACTCTCTAAAATTGAAAAGGACGGAGTTATCTTTGTCGTTAAACTTGTTAAAACCGAATAGCGACAAACTTGTCCAAATGGATGAGAATGAGTTTCAATGTCACTAGGCTCGTTAAAACATAGCGACAGGTTCACCCGAAGGGCGAATTATAGAAAAAGCATATGTTATCCTCCTCAAGATTGACAAAAATAAAGAGGTACTGGTCAGCAATGACTGGGGAAAATTGGGAAGAAAACTTGAAGAAAATTTATTGGTAGCAAGTCGGTCTTGAACATGACACTTTCTCTCTGCATCCAAGTCGGGCTTGGTTGTTATGTTCACTAGTCATATCACCATTGGTCCATCACACCATCCATCTTTGGGGTTAACGCTACCAATCCATCATCAGTGTCACCGGTATGTTCAAGAGAAGTCGCTTAGAGAAGTCACCTGTGTCTCATTCGCTATAATACATTCACGCTCCATTCTTTCATGACCGCCACCCTGAACCCTGTATCATCAAATCATTTTCATCTCCAAAATCATTTGCTCCATTCCGTGTCGTAGATGTGGGATTCATTAAGGCCCTCCTATGACGGGTCACTTCTTGTCGACATCAACTCACTATCCAAGAAGTCGACCTAGGAACAACCCCTTTCAATACTTTGAAGCTTGCATGCCTCAATGGCAAGTTTCTGACTTTCAGTGACAGGTTTACATCAATGGCCTTTGACCGAGAGATTTTTCATGGTGTTCGATGCCAAATCCTTTTTCACACTGCGCAAATTGTACTGTAGTACCTTGAGGGTCATTATCATTATTGGTGATTCCTCTCACGCCTGTTAACAGCTTACATCATTGGCTGGTAGGTGATGTCTTTCCATGTTCGACTCGAGAACATTTTTCACATGGATCGACTTGTACTTCGAGTGAATATTGAACGAGTTTTGAAGACCCCAGATCTAGTTTCATCCATCTAGGCTGCGATATATTTAGGACTATAAAGACATCAAATGTACATCATTGCCAAATAGATGATCATCCAAATCAAAGGATGACGAATTCATCTAAATCATCAGTCTGCTATGCAGAGAGTTTTCTGTCCTATGTACATGAAAAACTTTGGATCCTCATGATCAAGCATTTCACCCGAAATCAAAAGATTAACGACCTCATGCTTTAGGGGGCAACTGTTATACACATTTGTGGGCACTGCAACCCCAATCATAAATGTCCACAAATTGAGGTCTCCTAAGTCCCTAAAAGTGTTGCTTCACTACCTAAAGGAACAAGGTCAGCTGATTACATCATCTCCCAGAAGTTCTCCACAAAAAACTGCTCAGAAATGGTCAAAATTGGACCATACTAAATTCCCAGTGCAGAGGGTGCGATGCATATCACCTTCCCATTGTAAAGGGTGTGATGCATACTGGATGGCCCCTCTGTAGGGTGCGATGGGCGAGAATGGACAAATGGCAGAGACAGTTTCCGAGGTGGAAGGTCATAGAATCTTCCAGAAACTTTCCCTTTGATATTTGCCTCTTTGATTTCAACCAAGGATGAGTAAGAGATCATCAATCTCCAAGTGGAATCAAGAAATATTAGAGAGAGGACACTAATCAAAATTCCAGAAGCTAACTCACCCCCTACAATCATCTATATATGGATCCCTCATCATAGAGATCCGGAGGCTGGAATCTTGTATCTTGT
Source organism: Pinus taeda (assembly GCA_000404065.3). Lineage (NCBI taxonomy): Eukaryota > Viridiplantae > Streptophyta > Pinopsida > Pinales > Pinaceae > Pinus > Pinus taeda. The sequence goes on along the minus strand of APFE030062113.1, from coordinate 5,307 downwards.
AGAGAAGTGCTATTGGTTTTCTGGTGAAACTTCATAGTGTTGGGTGATCTAAGCTTTACTTGAGGTGAATAAGGGCTTTCTTGCTGGAGGATGATGCTGGGTCAGAAAAATTGGTTGTAATCCTCTAGCTATTCTTGATATTAATAAATCTATTCAATTTTCCTCCACATTTTTGTATGTTTGATTGTATATGCATTTGTGTGGTCAATACAAATCTGGTCCTGTGTTGTTTATGAATATAGATCTCTGTTCTTCGATAGTATTATGTTGCTTTGATTCCACAGGTGCTCTTTGAAGCTGGGTAGATGAAGAAGCGGCAATGATCTATCACGAAGGAGAGGAATCAGGCAAGGAACCAAGTGCAAGACTAAGGTTGGTGTCCTTTGTTCCACTCTTATCTATTTTTCATAAAATAAAGCAAAAGTAGCTTTGACTTGTTTGTTTGTAAGATAGCTACCAGTCTTACTGGGAATAGCAGCTCCAAGTGGACACTATTCCCGGTAACACTTGGAGATGCACTTTCTCTACAAACATCCAAATGAAAAAAAAAAAAGTTTATGCTTGAATATATAATCACCTATAATTACCATATATCTACTTTTTGAAGCATTTCAACAAACAGGGTAGGATAAAAAGCTAAAGGAACGGGTCAAAAAGTCACTTTCTGCCACTATTCTGAAGCAGGCGCTACACTTATAGATCCACCTTGGGAGAATCAATTTTTGAAGGCCTTCCCTTGGGTAATTTTCAAAAATTGAAGTTGTTCTCAAAACTAGACAAAAAATTCTAGTTTATCGTTCTCTCATTTTTCAAATTTGACTTCAAAAAGGTTTCCAAAATTCTCCTTCAAGATGGGATTGCGCTTATGACTGAGTGTGTTGTGTTGTGCTTATGGTGAAATGAATTGCGCTTATGCCTGTAGCATTCTTCCTCAACTTATTTTCACCAGATCTTGGTTTTGTGATGTAATTTTTATATTTTAAAGTCTTGATAATGTAATTATGGAATAAATTAGCATGATAGGTTGTTTTTGTGTTTAATTAGGCCTCATAAATGAACAAAAACTCAAATCAAAGTCTATGAGAAGATTTTTTTTTTACCTTCTCATTCTCGCTTATTGGTTGAGATATTCTTGGGAACTGTTCCACCACTAAGGGATTCGACCCATGAGGGTGGGGAAATGTTTTTTGAGTCTATATGTATAATTTCGCATTGAGAAAGAAGGGTTGGACTTCAAAGGAGAGGAATTGTATCTTATGTCTTCACATAGTTAATCAAGGATCAGTTGCAACTATTTTTCAGGAATACTTTTGCAGTGAGTTTGTGACATTTTTTTCTTTCTGTGTCAGTTTCTTATGAATGAATCCATATATCTTAAGAAAATTTCTTTCCTCAGTGATTTTCCTTACAATTACATAGGCATAATTCTTTATATTCAAAGCTCTATTTATGTGGAAAATCATGCATGTGTATTTCTTCTTCTAGATTAATGAATTTGTGGTAATACATGCTCATTATGGCTTTCTAAGCCTTTCAAACCCTATATTACATTGACCAAATTTTCATATTCATCCCAAGCCACTGATATCTTGCTCCACTTTATGCCTGCTACTACAAACCTTTTAGACCTTAACCTAATTTCTTTTTTCTGATCTCTAGTCCAGCAACCTAAAAACCCTAAAATTTCAAAAACTCAAACCTAAACTATTATATCTAGCCTAAAATCAATTTCTCTTCCAGTCCTTGACTAAGAAATCCTTAGAGAGATCCCTCTCCATTTTAGCAGGGCAAGCTACTAAACTGCAAGGGGTTTGAAGTTACCTCTTTCAATCTCCTCCTCAGCCAAGGACATTGTAGAGGCTAACATAAACAAGTGTGCTACTCTCCTTTCCATGTGGTTTTATAGCATTGGATATTCTATGATCTATAGGAAATGGTGGATTAGATGGGAAATTCTATCTCCATTGCTAGAAGTGTGGCTTCCTCACTCTATCACTAAACAATCTACAAACTCTACACTAACAAGGTCTCTACATCTTCCAACAATGATGAATAACATAGCAAGGGGTGAAATAGAATTTCAGGATGAAACTATAATTTCATCCTTTATCATTATAAATTTCTTCAAAAAGTTGTGAGTTATGCAAGAGAGATTGAAAATATAGAATTTAATAGAATAGTCATGAATATCCTTGGGAAATTACTTTTGTTTAATAGGTTGATAACCTCCTCAAACTATGTGTTTTGCATGAAGTCAGAAAAATTGGCATTATGAATTACTAAATACCAATGGTTTAACATTGACATATTGTTTAGGCATCAACGTGGAGGAATCCAGATGGGAGGAAACCAAAAATTGTTAGTGTGATATGATTATAGCATATGCATTGAAGCCACACCACGTTTTGTATAATTTTTAGATATTTAAGTGAATATTTATATATGTAGACTAATAATAATAATAAATAAATAAATAAATAAATCAGAAGAGTTTATTTCATTCATTAGAATAATATAGATATAAATACAATGTTTATGACCATTGGAATTAGAATGTTCCCCTAAAGATAAAATGTTTTGTGTGGCTCGCTCAAAAGAAAAATATTTTAACATGGGACAATCTATGCCGTAGGGGTTTCATTGGACTTGGGATATGTTTTTTATGTAAGGGGGCACTCAAGGACATGGTCCATCTTTTCCTATAGTGTCCATTTGTTGTCTCCATTAGGATTGGAGTTCTACGCATCTTAAACATTTATGAAAATTGGAATTCTACATCTATGGAAGCTTGCTTGTGGGACTAGATGTTGAGTTAGAAGGAACATTGGGCCCTTCCTTTATACATTATAAAGGGAATTTGTAGAAGAATAAATGCAAGTATTTTTAAAAATTCTTCATTGGACATCAATCACATATGCATCAACATATGTGCTTACATATGTGCTTCATTGGACATCAATCACATATGCATCAACAAAGGATCCCATTCTCTCATTATTGTTGGATAATTGGCATTGTATGAATAATTGGAAAGTGTGTTGGTGTTAATTCCTACAACATGGGAGATATGTGTTAAAAAAATTCACATAGTATCGATGGTTGGTGGCATCCAATGTGTTGACATTTATGTTAACGTTGATGTCAACAAAGATTAGCATTGATGGCTAAGTGGAAGAAAGAAGTGATGATGTCAACCAAACCAACATTGAGGTTGTTTTTGTTCTAGGGGAGTCACATGGTTGATGCAGTGCTTTGTAGAGAATCATCATAGTAGTAGGCTTAGTGGGGAATAAATAAAAATATGAGTATGATTGTTGGGAGACCCATGATTTTGAGGCATTTATACATTAGGATATTTACTCAAGTTATCTTGGAAATAGCCTAGTTGGAAAGTTCTTGGAAACATCTTTCCAACGGTATACTAAAGTATGCTAATCACCCTCTGGTTCAAAATTTAGTGACAAGTCAAAGTCACTTATAGTTGCAGTGTATAGATGCCTAGAACCCCGTGAAGAGAAGAAGCATGAAGTCTTATTTAAAATAAAATTAGGATTGCAGTGAGTCGATGTAGCAGGGATATTTCTTAGAATCCTAGTGGGGTGGAAGGTAAGAACTGCAGAAGGTGGAATCGAGAAGGTTTATTTTAAAATGTTATGGGTTTGTAATAAGCCAATGTAGGGGGAAGCCTGGGACTCTAGAACCCTAAAAGGACCAAAACCCCAAAGGTTTATTTAAAAGGTGTTTCAGGATGGCAGGGAACTCGACTAGCAGGGAAAAATATTTGATGGATAATCAATTCATAGAACCCGTAACAAGAATTTCCCAGAAGTTGAAAACCCGAAAGCACTTTCAATGGAGTTCTGGGAGACATAGAGTTTCCTATAAGTTGACAGTTTTGTTAAATGTCGAAAGGCACACTAAGGTCAATGTTCTGTAGTGGTTTTCATGTGTTTTGATGACTGAGGGCCTCCGGGCCATTTATGAATAAAAACCATTGTAGGCAAGCATGTTAAGGACATCATACCAAATATGAAGAAAAGAGTGCAAAGATAGGGCAACATTAGAAGTGGTGCACACTAGTGGGCCAATAACTAGAATATTACAAGTTGTAAGCCTTATGAAAGCCAATTTAGAAAAACGTTAGAGCCTTATGGCATCAAGGCTCTAAATCAAGAGTATAGGCACTGTAGTGGGGCCAACAGGTGGAGGTCTACAAAAGCTAGCAAACAAAGGCTTTCAAAGGCAACCAGGTGGTTGGTGGACCAAGCATGGAATACTGCAAGACCGTAAGATTTAGGTGGTCCATTTTAAAAGAAGATTTAAGCATCACTGCATCCGAGCTCCACCTCAATAGTGGTATATGTCTAATGGCATGGAATGAGTCACAACTCTTAGGAACCATGTGCCATATTTTCAGAGATATGCATGTTTGGATATTTTCCACAACTGGGTTCAGCAAATAAACACAATGAGGACATATGTTTAGTGATTGGACAAGTCAAAAACTATTTAGGAGCTTAGCTGCTTAAGCATGGATAAGCCGACAAGTTCAGAGAGAAATCCTCCATATCATGTGGTTATGCCATAATTGGCCATGGACATAGTGGGATAAGAAGAAGCATGTGATAGTTAGGTAAATGCAGACATAATAGTTGGTATCACTAGAATAAAGGAAGCTAGTGAAAGTACCTGTGCAAGGCAACAAGGACGGTAATTGCACAAATTCTTTAATGGAGTCAATGGTGATAATTAAAGGATAGACTGAGGCAGAGAGGAGCATGATCCCCAGAGGCAGCATGTGACTCCATAAAAATATTTTTTGATCTCTCTTGCATGTTGAGACAAATTGAGTTGAAAATATGGCTACATGCAAAATCCCCATGCCTGAGTGTTCCTCACGCCATAAAGAATTAAATATAAAAGAAGGTCGTGTACTAAAGGTGAGGCCAAGATCAAAGAAGCCTTGCAGATGTACATCTTGAGCCATGTGAGCCTTAAAGAGCATCAATGAAGTCCTAGTTTGATGTTCAAACATTGTATCAAGTAGAATCCAATCTAGTGGTACTCCTTGAGTGTGCAAGTTGACTAATATTGTCATGCGGAAAGAGTTAATTTTGTGGACAAACCTAACTCCCTAGAAGTCTAAGACTCTCTAGTGACAAACAAAAAAAACAAGAGCAATCCTTCTCTAAACATACATTATCCTATGAGAAACCAAGTGTTGTTCGATCCTACCTCAAATCCAACGCTTGTTGTAGCAGTCCAGCCTTGCTGATCCAGATGAGCTCCTCCTTCACTTTAAGACCT